>JARYGA010047561.1:0-26919 GCA_030545235.1 Helianthus tuberosus
CCACCACCAGCTAATGCCAAAAAGGGGGAGAAAATAAAGCAGTGGAAGCAAAAGGGATATGAAGATGGGTTGTACATTGATGGGTCAAATTCAAGCATGCTTGCAGACATTCCCTTGCCAGATGGTAGTAAAAAGATTGATGTTACCACAAATGCACTTGCTGAAGCAAAAGTAGGTGTAAAAAAGGATAGAGAGGCTAAGGATATATCCAGGTGGAATGAGGAGAAAAGAGCATTTATGGAGCTGAATGAGCAGGGTATTTCTGAGCCAAAGGATGATAAAAATCCTGAGCCAAAAAGAAAGAATCTCACTAGAAAAGTGAGGGAACCCAAACACACACCATCCAGACCCACATAGCATGCTTCCAAACCACCTTCCAAAAGCTCCAAACATCAATCTTCCACCCAAACAGCTGTTGTAACTCATGTTGTATCAACAACTGCTGACACTTCAGTAGTTTCAACAACTGCTAGCCAAACACCTGCCACCACTTCAACACACACCACTTCAATAAACACCACAACCACTGTCTTACCACCACCACCAAAAATCACCTCACCACCAAAAACATCATCAACACCACCTTCCTCTCCTGCTAAAAAGAAGAAGACAACAGATGTTACAACATCTGTTGTAATGGAAACAGTGGTTGAAACACCAGTTGTTTCAACAACTGTTAGTTAGCAACCTCCCACTTCAATCACTTCCACTACAATAACCACCACTTAAATCACCACCACTGATCCATCCAAAACATCATCAGCCTCTCCTCAACCAAAAAGGAGAAGGTTAATTCTGAAAGATGATGATACTTCACCACCACCAACATCTTCACAACCTCTATCACTTGTTACAATACCGAACCATGTTCCTTTCTCTTCAGCTCAAGTTCAACAACCAATCACTACCATCACTCCTGCAGGTTTTCAGTATCCTATTGAACTCATAGCAGTTAGAGAAGAAATAAATCCTTATACTTTGAGGATGATCCTGCTAAAAGGAGTTTGCCATCAGTTGAAGGATATCCCAGGCCTAACAACATTGAAGAATACTTGAAAGTTAAGGCTCAACAAGCAGAGGATATCTCCAAGAAAAATTCACAAGGAAAGTCTAACAAAGAAATACAAAGGCATTATCAATTTCTGCTCACACAAGTTAGATCTTTGGAGCAGTTTGCAAAGAATGTTTATCAGCAAATATCAGAAAGAGCAGATGAATCCCTGAGAAAAGACTATATTGAAAATATCATGGCTTATAAGAAGTATAAGGGAGAAAAACATATGTACAAAGAATGGACCATTCCTGAGCTTGAAAGTGAAGCAACAAGGATTCAAGAAATGATTAAAAACAAGGTCAAACACACTCCTCCTGACTGGGCAAAGTACAAGAAGAATGTACCTGATAAGGCATTGGAGCTGAGGAGAATGAAAGAGGAATTAATCACTGCTGAGTTTGGATCTAAAAACCAAGTGATGAGGTGGAAAGAAGACAAGGCCAGGGTTACTTACAAAAATTTGGAAGAATTAAGAAAGAAAAATCCAAAGATACCTCAAAGACCTGACTATCCTGAAGCAGATGTTCCAACAAGACCACCAAAGCTGCAAATCAAAAGAGCCACTACTCCAACTGGTGCCTTTCTTTATCAAAGAAGAAGGCAAAAACAGATGGATGCAGAAACAACAGAAGATATAGCTGCTGGTAATGAAGTGATAAAGATGGTTATGAAACAAATGATGGCTGATATTCCTGAACTTGCTAAAGCTCAAAGCACTGCTGAGTCAGTCATCACAAGGCCAGCATCTCCAAACTCCTCTTCTAATAAAAATCTCCCAAGAAACCCACCAGACTCAAAAGTACTAAAGTGGAAAACTGATAAGCAGTCCCATGTACTGACTATGATCAAGTCTAGTGGAGAAGTGAAGAAAATATCAAGGGAACAAGCACTTGGCCTAAGTCTTGAAGATCTGTAGGATCTCCTTGATCTTCCACTGTGCAGGGATGAAGATGACACAGATGCCTTAGACTTTGAGTTACAACTTAAAGGGCAAATAAGGAAACTGTTGATGAGGCAATAAAGTTCCACAAATAATGAAGGGTTTTGGCATTATCTGTTCCAGGGGGAGATTGTTGGGATTGAACCCTATCAGAGGAACAGATAATTAAAGCCAAAACTGGATCAGAGCAGTGGATCCAAAATAAGCAGATGTTATGTATACAAGTCTCTCCCCTTGAAAGTGGTTTCAACATCTGATGACCTCCAATCCGCTGATCTTTACAACTGCTGACCTACAACTGCTGATCAAGTCAAAGACTGATGAAGACTAAAGCTCTGCTAATCAATCTACTGTTATGGGTCAAGCACTGCTGAGATATATCAAGTACTGCTGGAGTCACAACAGTGGAAGGATAGAGCAGCAGTTTAGTTTTCCCTATGTTATGTATTGTAAACAGTTGTTAGAATAGCAGTGTTTGTATAGATCAGTTGTTAGAGTTTGTTAGAAGGTTAGATGTCACTTTCATGGTGACGTCAGCAAAGATGCCATAGTGGTTTGTCCGTGCCTATAAATAGAACAGTACCCCTGTACTGTTCTATTAGCTCTCTTCATCACTTTCATTCCTGTACGAACAATCACTGTGAGCTTAGGCTGAGGGGGGGTTTGTTACACACTTGCATATTGTAAGTGAATCTTGTAATGAATTCAAGCATTCGGTTAAATGTTAAACTTGTATGTTGAAAGCAATTCTCCTGTTTGATTGTGTGCAAAGTTTGTTTCCATTTATATTCCACTGCACTACTTGTTCATCTTTCATCTTAATTCAAACATAAAACACAATCAATCCAAACTCAGATCCTAACACAAACCACTCACCCAAGAATGGAATCGTCTAGCGAAAACACTTCACAACCTCCTGAAAGTAGATTTTCTTGCCACCAGACCTTTCTCCTTTGTAGGTCCCCTTAATCTATGCGGATTGTAACAGAATCATCGATCTAACCTAGAGTGCGGAATCCCCTAGATCAGATTTCACAGAAAAACTAGTAGAACAAGAATCTCTATAAACTCGATCTTTATTGATTATCTTCAAATGAATACAAACAATCAAGATCCCAATTTGTCCAAGCCTTTCTCTTTCACGAATTCTCTCCAAAAGCTAATTAGGTGATTAACCTAAACCCTTATGCTAAGCTTTGTTTATATAGGACAAAGCTTTGCATATGGGCTAGTCCATGGGCAAGGCCCAATTCGCAAACCATCCCCCATATGTGGGTTTGGTTTGGCCCAATCACTCTTAATTAACTATTACAAAGCTAAACCCGCTAACTGTTTATCGTTTTACTAATTACAAGATATCCAAAGACCAAATCTAAGATGTTGTCACAAATATGCACCAACAAACTCCCCCTTGACAATAGCTCGCAAAGGTAACTTCAGTCTTCAGAATCTCACAGTCTTTTGGTCTTTGGATAGCTTCAGCTTTAACAGCTTCTATCAGCAACAGACTCCCCCTAAGCTGATGCATCCAATCACCAAATCTTCAAAACGTTAGCACTTGAGTAAACTCCAGTTCAGCTTTTGTATAGCACTCTTCAAACTCTTCAACTTTGTCTGCAATGTAGAAAGGAGGGTCTACCATGCATCCAATCAAACTCTCATCTCCACAGCAACTTCTCTGCAACACACTGCTTCAATCTGTATACTATAAAACAAGCATCTCGAGAAACCATAAGAATTTTTCAACATGAGTTAAACAAATTATTATTATTCAAGAGATTAGTTAAACTGTATAACAGATTAAGCACTTTCCAATTCAACACCAACACGCAACACTTTTTAATCACACACCCTATAACCCGCATGATTTAAAATTTTCAACTCACTTTCCAACACCGTCTCCCCCTATCAGTAACAATTCCTCCAAGAATAACAGTTTTTCGTACATTAAGAATTTTAAACAGAAAAAGACACTATTTTTGTATTTTCTAAAAGCAAATAAATACGAAAAGCAATAAACACTCTATTTTTGTGAGAATCACCGGTAAGAAGATCATATCAGCACAATCAAACTGTTTCACACCATTAGTTAAATCTTTATGTGATTTTCGTGAAAAGCAATCCAAGACTATTACCAGTATGTTCGTCCACCTAAACAAAATGCATGAACATTTCAAGTACCATTACCGTATGATACGTTAAGGTAATATTATTTCTGATATACTAGTGTGTCCCACTTCAGGATGTACCCCCGCGATCAAGGTATGCACAAAGATTCATCGTAGTAGGTAAGTATACTGAATTCATCCATTTTGTTTTTCAACGTTTAGATAATTGGTGAACAGGTCAGTACTTCCGTACAGCAAAGAGACCAAAATATCTAACGAGGGCTAAGACAAATACAATTTTTGGTACGATTTATGCATTTTGCATTTTTGAATGACTCTCTATGAGAGCTTCTTCATTTTCAGGGTTTTGGCATTTTTAGCTCTTTTAAGATATCTTGGTTGTGTCTAGGTCAGCATGTATCTGGATGCAGCAGAAGGACAACCATGATATCCCCAAATGAAAATAACAGTATAAAGACCCAAAACTTCAGATTTTGGCAATCTGTCAACGCAAGAATTAAGGTCATTAAACCATACACCACTGATGTGTTCCCCACTCATACTCAGTTCATTTAGGTTTATATCACATTGGTAAGTTGATTATTTCATGCTTTTTGCCTACTGGTACATCATATGATGAAGCTGCTATCACACTTAAGCATTTTAATTCAGTTTGAGTGTGACAGTCTAACTTGCTGATGTACTATCATTTCTTCTTTTTCACATAGTGAAACTCATTTTTTATTTTCTATTTTTTTATGTTTTTTTATTTTTCAATGTTTTTGTATTTTTGATTTTTTTTTAAGAAAGCAGTAAACTATTTACAAAATTCTTATGAAAAACCAGTTATTCAGGATTCCTCATCCCGATGAGTTCGACTAAGTGTTCAAAGCGAGCTCGATCAAAAGCTTTAGTGTAAAGATCAGCAAGGTTATCTAGTGTATCGACTCGGTGTAATTCAATGAGTCGCTTTTTAGCACAATCCCGTATAAAGTGATGACGTATGTCAATGTGTTTAGTTCTACTGTGCTTTACGGGATTGTTTGTGATTGATATAGTGGCATTATTATCTATCTTAATAGGAGTACGAGTGAAATCCAAACCGTATTCGTGCATCTGTTGTTGAATCCAGAGAACCTGAGGGCAACAGCTACCCGCAGCAATATATTCAGCTTCACACGTAGATGTAGACACACAGGATTGCTTCTTGCATTGCCAAGACACGATCCTGCCTCCTAAGAACTGACAACCACCTGTTGTAGACTTTCTGTTTGATTTGCATCCTCCAAAGTCTGAATCAGTGTAAGCAACAAACCTCAAATCACTATCAGCTGGATACCACAACCCAAGTTTAGGTTTCCCCTTCAAGTAACGAAGAATATGCTTCACTGCTTTCATGTGTCTCTTTAGGATTCACCTGATATCTGGCACACAAGCATATGGCAAACATGATGTCAGGTCTTGAAGCAGTCAAGTACATTAGAGAACCAATCATAGCCCTGTATTGAGTAGGATAACATCTTCAGTGTTTTCATGATCTAGGCCTAGATTGTGATTTTCACAAATGGGTGTGTTGAAAGTAGAGCAATCATTCATTTTGAACCGATCCAAAATGTCATACACATACTTCGTTTGATGAATAAACATCCCATCCTCCTTCTGATCAACCTGTAATCCCAGAAAGTAAGACAGCTCACCCATAGCGCTCATTTCAAACTTGCTCTTCATCACCTGTTCAAACTCCTTACACATGTTTTCATCTGATGACCCGAAGATGATGTCATCCACGTACACCTGTACCAGCAGAAAATCTTCCTTCTTCCTCTTAATGAACAGTGTACTGTCAATCTGACCTCTTTCAAAACCATTCTTGAGCAGATGTGTAGACAGTGTCTCGTACCACGCCCTGGGAGCTTGATGTAATCCATACAAAGCCTTATCAAGTTTGTACACTCGATCTGGATAGTCTGGATCAACGAACCCATCTGGTTGTGAGACATACACCACTTCTTGGACTTTCCCGTAAAGAAATGCATTCTTCACGTCTAGTGGGAAAACTTTGAAGCCCTTGAAAGAAGCAAAAGCCAGAAACAAACGAAATACCTCCAACCTTGCCACTGGTGTAAACACTTCATTGTAATCTATCCCTTCTTATATATTGAACCCTTTTACCACTAACTGAGCCTTTTTGCGTGTGACAATTCCTCTTTCATCTTTATTGCACCTAAATACCCATTTAGTGCCAATTTCTCTTTCACCTTTAGGAAGGTCCACTAACTCCCAAACCTTCAACTTCGCAAACTGAGCCAATTCCTCTTACATAGCTTCAACCCATGAATTATCTTTAAGATCCATATGAATGTTCTTCGGCTCCTCTTGGGAAATAAAGCAACTATACAAGCACTCATTCACAATCCCAGTCTTCTCAATCGAAACAAATAAGCCAGAATTCGCTGCTATGCTTCTTCTCGTCTGAACACCTGCAGTAGGATCTCCAAGTATCATGTCAACTGGATGATCTCTATTTGCTCGTGTAGTAGCAACAGCATCGACTTCTAGATTATCACCCAGGTTTGATCCAACCTCCCCCTGAATATTCTGATTTGCAAACGGATTAATGAAATCTTCCCCCTGATTGGGTTCAGGTTCACTATCGCTTGAATCAGGATCAGCAGCACTTTGGGAAGTTTCCAGAGCATCTGACATATCAACATTCGATCTAGGCATAAACTCTCCTTCATCGTCTTCACCAATCACTGTTTGAATCAGCTGAGAATCATCTGCATCAGAAACCTCAGGAATATTAAATGATTTAAACACACTTTCATAATCATATAATATAGCAGAACCACTCGTTGATTGTTGAGGTTTGTAGGAAGTAATTTCTACATTAAAAACAACCTCAATTTTACCAGTTTTGAGATTAAAAACCCTTTTATTCGGTGTGCCAGGCACGTAACCTAGAAAGTAGCCTTCGTCGGCCACCTCACCGAATTTTTGTTTATCTTTGTTTTGCACAATGGTGCAGGGTAATCCAAATGGTTCAAAGCCTGTTAAGTTTGGTTTTTCGTTAAACATAAGTTCATGACATGTTTTGTTAAAACGTTTAACGGTTAAAACTTTGTTTAGGACGTAGCAAGCTGTATTCACAGCTTCTCCCCAGAAAAGAACTGGTAGCTTTGAATCTGAAAGCATCGTCCTAGCGGCTTCAATCAACATCCTGTTTTTCCTCTCAGCGACTCCATTCTGTTGAGGAGTATAATGAGCAGAATATTGATGTTCTATTCCCTTTCGAAGACAGTAGAGATCCAGAATCCGATTCTTGAACTCCGTGCCATTATCACTCCTTATTCTCTTAATCCTTGCATCATGGACGTTTTCCAATTTCGTAAAAAGATCTATCAGCATCTCTACCGTCTCATCTTTAGTACCTAAAAAGAAAACCCATGAATAACGTGAGTAATCATCAGTGACAACTAGACAGTAGTACTTTCCACCTATGCTCCTCACGTTCACCGGACCAAATAAATCCATGTGAAGTAATTCATAAGGGGCATTAATGGAATTTACTGTTTTAGATTTATGAGGTTTCTTGTGTTGTTTTCCCTTTTGACATGGAAGACATTTATCTTCCACTTGAAACCTCAGCAATGGAACCCCTTTCACTAGCTCATTTTTAATGATATAATTCATTTTGCGGTAGTGAATATGGGCCATGCGTCTGTGCCACAACATAGATTCAGCTTCAGATGCTTTTGACAGCAAACACGCCACCGCTGTAGTCGGATCCTTGGCACCCATGTCCATGACATAAGTATCATTTTTCCTTGGTGCACGCATTACTATCCAATCTTCCGGAATAACCAAACCCAATTTCAACACCAATGCCTCAGACTTAGTAAAATGGACTGAGTGACCCTTGTTGCAGACTTGTGACACACTCATCAGATTGTGTTTAAGTTGCTCAACATAGTTCACTTTGTCCAAAGTGATCTTCCCATTGGTCACTTTTCCTCGTCCTGTAATCCTACCACCTTTAGCACCAGCAAAATTTACATGTCCACCATCATATTCTTCAAATTCAGAAAACAATCTCGCATCCCCCGTCATGTGCCTGGAGCAGCCACTATCAACATACCATAAGTTGATAATCCTCCTTAGCAGCTCCTGCACACACCAACCAAAAGATTAGTTAGATTGGGGGACCCCAAGCCTTAATGGTCTTGGGTCGTCCAAATTCACCAACAACAGGAACATCCATCCAATATCCATCACTCCTAACTGGAGTCTTGGATCTTGGACCTGTTGATGGAAATGGTGTTTGATTTCCATAAGGTCTCTGGTCCTGAGGATTCCTATATGTGTTTGGACTATGTGACCTTTGGAAATTTTGATTTTGATTCCAAGAACCCTGATTGTTGTAATTTCTAAAGCCATTGTTATAGAAAGTTCGACCACCATTATTTTGGTATCGATTTTGATATTGACCTTGACTTCTGAAATTATTTGAATGTTGATTGTTCATTCTTGGTGAACTACTTCTAGGTCTTTCATATCTGCCTGATGTAGATTCAGGCTGAAATCTTGGTTGATTTCTTTGAAAACGAGGAACTTGTGGAGTTCCTTTTTCAGCCTTATTTACATCAACAGCAACACCCACTTGTTGCTTAGGAGCAGATTTCTTTGGAGAGTTAGACTATCTCTCCTTTTTATCACCTTTCTTTTATGGTGATTTTCCTCTTTGTTTCTCACTAACTTGTGCTTCAATCTTTTTGTTAGGACAGCAGCTAGCTACATGTCCCTTGGTGTGACACTTGAAGCACGATCTCTTTGTCGAAGACTTCTTAACTGAAGCCTTTGAACTAGATCCTGGATTTGATTATGATGCCTTGGAAGGATTTTGTTCAGTTTGCTTTGTTTCGGGAATCTCTTTGTTTTTGTTTTTAGCAAACTCTACATTTGATTCATTTTCAATAACAACTGTTTCGTTTTTCATATCACTTCCTTGAACAAAAGTTACCTTTTTAACAAAAGTTGGATTTTTATTCTTAGGATGTGAAGTTTTATTATTCAAAACAGGTTTGCTGTTATTATCCTTCTTAGCATCATTATTTTCAGACACATCACCTTGACTGGATGTGAAACTACTTGGTGATGTTGACAGAAAGTCTGTGAACTCATCTTCATCAGGTAAGAAAGAATAGTCATGACTAAGAGGAGGTGGGACTTCATTAAAGCCCTTGAATCCCACACTGGTCTTGTCATTGCTCTTCTTTAACCCACCCATCATGTGTTTCATAACAAAAGTAGAATCCCTGAATTGACCTAATTTCTTTTCAAGTTCAACAATTTTGAGTTGTGCATCTGACAACTCTTTGCACTTATCAGAAATCTCTTTTGTTTTCTCAGCCATCATGTCATGAGCTAAGTCTATGACTTGAAGTTTTTCGTTTAGTTTGCAAGTTAAAGCTTCAATTTCAGCTTCATAGCCTTTTATCTTTTTCAAATACGACGACTCGTTTCTTTTTGCAAAAAAGTTTGATTCTTTTATGTTAGACATCTCATTCACCAGACTTTGATTTTGTGTTGACAACCCGTCAACCTCACCCTGTAATTCACGACATTTTAAACAAACAGAAGTAGCAGAGTTACTTACCTCTCCTGTTGATTTGTCTGAGTTGGCCATAAGAGCAGCATGTTGAGCTTCCATTCTTTTGATGATTTCATATTTCGCTTCATCTTCACTTTCATGTTGTCACACCCCTTTCTGCGGCGGAAGCACGAGGTGTGATTATGAAAGGTTCTCATTGCATACGAAAGGTAAACATGCTACATGCTCGTAAAAATAACATCAAATACCATAATTGGAAAACATAAGTTTAGCGTTTACAATGCTAAGTCGCATAAAACATTGTCTTAAAAAGTTTACAACTTTATTTAAAGATAAACATAAGCGACATCCACGAGCATAAGCGAGACCGCGCGCACATCCATCCTAGTTACCTGAAATACATGTGAGTTTTGGAAAAAAAACGTCAACATAATGTTGGTGTGAATTCATGTAGTTTTTGTATTTCACGTTTGTATACTTTGTATGAAAACATAGTTTGAGTCATGTATAAATCAAGTTTTCATATATAAATCAAGTATTCATTTGTACACCACGTACTCATGTATAATTCAAGTTTTTCTTGAGTACCCCACGTACTTCAAGTATAAATCCCATCTTCTTGAGTACCCCACGTACTTCAAGTATAAATCCCATCTTCTTGAGTACCCCACGTACTTCAAGTATAATTCAAGTTTTTCTTGAGTACCCCACGTACTTCAAGTATTAATCAAGTTTTAGTATGGTATGAATTTCATGTAAATAAAGTATTCTTGTAAGTATCAGGACTGTTAATGGGTTGCAAAGCCATTAACATGTGACACGACATAGGAAGTCACCAAACCTTAGGCATTTAGTTGGCATATTCTGAGACACAAAAGCACTACTCGATTCTCACCCTCACCGAGAGTGTGGCTGCCCGGCACCCGTTAGATCTAACATTTTGTTCTGCGGTCTAGGTATATTGTTGATTAATGGTGCTTCTGTACCCTATTCGTGACACGATTTCTCGCATCATTTCTCATAACGCCTCATACTTGGTTCTCGTTCTCACCAAGTGCGCTTCTCGTATTCTTATATCTCGTCACACTTGGTTCTCCTTCTCACCAAGTGTGCTTCTTGTTATCATACCATTTGTAAACATACTAATATTTGTACATGTATTTCACCCCCGAAGTTATAAAAACTGAAAACAGTTAAAGAAAAGGGGGAGCAAGAACTCACAACTTTGTGTTCCTTGCGTCGTAAACTTCACCGGATTTGCTTAATTAACGTCGTAACCTATACGCGTTTTCTTAACATTAGTCACTAGACTTGTGTCGCACAAGTACAGTCACTCTCTTTTGTGTATATATTCTTGTGTTAAAATTTTTTTATATTTTTAACTAAGTATCTTACTTATATTATTTTCTCAAAAATTAATATAAGTATCTCGTGTTTTGCACTTTGCACCCGAATTATGTATCTTGTATGTTGTATGTGTATTTTTATGTTTATACTGCTCATGAGTATTTAGTGTATTTTTAAGTCTTAATACACTAGCACGTATAACACATACTATATACACTTAGCACACAAGGTGGTGATCAAATAATATATATTTTTCTCTCAAAAATATATATACTTAATATCCATTTTTATTCTTGAAGAAATCCTCATTTCTTATCACCAAAAATTAGGGAAACCTTGGTAGTATTTTTAAATACATTTTTAGGGAATAAGTTTCTCAAAAACTTATATTTTTCTAAGTGTCAAAATTTATAAAAATTTTGACAGAGTTTCCCCTAAAAATGGAGGTTTCCCATGTTTTCAAAACATGTGTTTATTTTCTTTTAAAATCATAAGCAACCAATTTCTCAACAACAATCAACAACACCATCTTTATTTTCCAAACTTGTCAAAACAAGCATAAATCACAAACTTATGAACTTGAAAGTTTGTAAAAATATGTAGTAAGTTACTAACATATTTAGTAGGTCTTGTTATCTTTAAAAATAATTTTAGTTTCTTAAAAACTTTATTTTAAAGAATATGAAGTTTCACAACTTCTAGTCAAGATTCGCAAAAATATTTCTTTGTTAAATTTTTCTTGTGACACAAGTGTTTACACACTTGTTTATTCACTAAAATGCTTTTAGTTTATGTATGATCCGGTTTCTAAACAAGACTTGTATCTTTCACTTGGTTCTTCCGAAAAACCACTTGTAGATCTTTAGATCTACATGTTTAGAGTCTTATTTTACATGAAAAATTACTTTTACTCTAGTTCATGTTCATGAGTGGAAGGGTTCATCATCTTTCACATCTCTAGCACTAACATAATACTAGTTCATGTTCTTGAACATGATCTAGTATGGTTAGATGATGATCCATCCCACTTCTAGCAACAAACAACATCAAATAATAACAACTATACAAGATCTACAAGATTTACACACATATCTTCTCTTTATCCACCATTAATCACTTATGTTCAAGACTTTAATGCAAGTTCTTTAGAGTTTATAATTTTTATCCATTAAATCACCTATTAACCACCATAAACAAGAACAAGATGAAGGTTTGAAGCACTTAGTACTAGCTCAAGGGTAGGGAATTTCAAGAGTGCAAATGAGGTGGATAAAAGCAAATGGTGGAGGTCCTTCAAGATCCGCTTGCACCGAGCTTCGTTAGTGACCTTCTTACACCTCAATATCACCTTGGAATGGATGGATGATGTTTGAAAGTGAGGGTGGTGGTGGTGCTTGGTTGAGCCGAGAACAAGGAAAGGAGGAAGGGAGTGTTTGGGTGAGCTAGGAGGTGAGAATGGACATAACCTTATGGTTTTTAAAGAAGTTTCCAACATCTAAAGGCATAAGCTATCAAATGTTGGGATTATTATCAACATATCTAGTAAAATAATGCAAGAAAATCCCTAGGGGGGCCCATCTTATAACCGGCCCAAAATGGGGGGGGGGGGTCTCTAGTTCCAACTCAATGGTAAGTTACATGACTTGGTTGAATTCCAAGTTATATGTTTAGGGATCTAGGTGTTTAAGTATGTTAAGTAATATATAGTGTGTTAGGGTGTTCGGGGACCCTAACTAGCTTAGAGAAATAAAAACAATGCTTCTAGCATTATTTTGGTGTTCCGGGTAATGTCCGGTTGTTCGGTTAGATACCGATTCGTTAAAGTGCTAAATTGCACCGTTTAGTGTCATTTAAGTATCCTTCTTGTACCCTTTCAATTCCCAACACTTGGGGAGGTATTCTGGATAATAACACGTAATTTCTGCATAATATTTTAGAGCCATAATGCTGATTATAGCTGATTTATATAAAATTCTGCACTTAAAGTGCGTTTCGGGTGCTTTTTAGTGCTTATTTTTGCTTCCGGATGGTATATATGTAAACCCTTGTATGTATTCTTGGGTTTTAATGTATTCTTGTTGTTGGACCTACACCTAGGCTCCAATTTTATTGTCTGACTGCTTTCTGCAGTTCTGTTGACACAGTGTGTCTTACCGGTGAGTTTACTTAGTATTACTGACGCAACGCTCTCGTTTATGCATAAAGCAATATTTTGTAGTATACAACGGAAATTACCGGTTTGTGCTAGTTGTCACAGTCTCCCCCCGTTAAAAGAATTTCATCCCGAAATTCAGGCTGAACTAACTCTCGCTGGAGTCTTCTTGAATAGGTGGGGATACTTTTCCTTGAACTGGTCTTCACGTTCCCACGTGTACTCGGGTCCGTGCTTAGAGTTCCAACGTACTTTGACAAGTTTAACAGTGCTCCTCCTGGTCTTGTTGACTTTCCAGTCGGTAACCTCAACGGGTTGTTCTGTAAATCGGAGGGCGTCATCAATATGTACTTCATCCATCGGGATGATCATGTTTTCTTGTGTTGAACTCTTCTTGAGGTTGGATACATGGAACGTATCATGTACTCCGCTAAGCTCTTCAGGTAATTCCAACTTGTATGCCACTGTACCAATTCTTTCCAATATTCTGAATGGTCCGATGTATCGTGGATTCAGCTTTCCACACTTCCCAAATCTGACTACGCCCTTCCAAGGTGAGACCTTTAACAACATTTTGTCTCCCACCTTGAATTCTACTGATTTTCTTTTCGGATCAGCGTAGCTCTTTTGTCGATCACGAGCCGTCTTAATGCGCTCTCGGATCTGTGCAATCTTGTCGGTTGTCTCTTGCACAAGTTCAGGACCAACCATACGTTTATCTCCGGCATCTGCCCAACATAAGGGCGATCGGCATTTGCGACCATACAGAGCTTCAAACGGCGTGGCTTTTATGCTCGTATGATAACTGTTATTGTAGGAAAACTCAACTAAAGGTAGATGAGTATCCCAGCTGCCGCCTAGATCCATGACACATGCGCGAAGCATATCTTCTAACGTTTGTATAGTCCGTTCGCTCTGGCCGTCTGTTTGCGAATGGAATGTCGTGCTTAGATCTAACTGTGATCCAAAAGCTTCCTGAAACGAATGCCAGATTCTTGAGACAAAGCGTCCATCTCTGTCTGAAATGATTGAGATAGGCACTCCATGTCATGCCACAATTTCTCTTAAGTATATTTCAGCAAGCTTTCCAGTGCTGTCTTTTTCTCGGATCGGTAGGAAGTACGCAGACTTTGTTAACCGATCAACTATTACCCATATCATATCGTGCCCTCTCGGGGTCCTGGGTAATTTCGTTATGAAGTCCATCGAGATTTGTTCCCACTTCCACACGGGAATCTCTGGTTGTTGTAGTAGGCCGGATGGTTTCTGATATTCGGCCTTAACCTTAGCACAGGTTAGGCATTTTCCAACATAGACAACAACGTCGCTTTTGAGTCTCGGCCACCAAAAGTATTCTTTCAAGTCTTGATACATTTTGTCCGATCTTGGATGGATCGAATATCTCGATTTGTGGGCTTCATCAAGGATGACTTCTCGTATGCCACCGTAGAGTGGAACCCAAATACGCTTCTTGAAGTATAAGGCTCCTTCTTCATTTGGCACCATGTATCTCAGCATACACGTAGGTATTCAGCGTTACGGTTCTCTCCTTTAAGAGCTTCTTGTTGTGCATCACGAATGCGTGCAGTGAGGTTCGTTCGAATGGTCATTTCTAACGCTCGAACCCTTAGGGTCTTAACCCTTTCTTTTTGACTTCGTGCGTCCGCTACAACGTTTGCCTTTCCAGGATGGTACTTGATCTCACAGTCGTAATCATTCAGCAGCTCGACCCATCGCCGCTGGCGCATATTCAATTCCTTCTGATCAAATATGTGTTGTAAGCTTTTGTGATCTGTGAAGATTGTACATCGAGTACCATATAAATAGTGTCGCCAGATCTTCAAGGAGAATACCACTGCTCCCATCTCTAGGTCGTGAGTGGTATAGTTTCTTTCATGTATCTCCAGTTGTCTTGAAGCGTAAGCGGTGACTTTTTTGGCGCTGCATAAGCACGCAACCCAAACCCTGTCGTGAGGCATCGCAGTATACCACGAAGTCATCAGTGCCTTCGGGTAATGATAGTATCGGTGCATCGCATAGCTTGTTTTTAAGTAGCTGGAAGGCTTCTTCTTGTTTAACACCCCAGTCGTACTTCTTGTCTTTCTGTGTAAGGGTCGTTAGCGGTTGAGCTATCTTGGAGAAATTCTCGATGAAACGTCGGTAATGGCCCTCTAAGCCCAAAAATTGTCGAACTTCGGTTGGGGTCTTGGGAGCTTCCCAATTCTTTATTGCTTCTATCTTGGACGGGTCTACATGAATGCCCTTCTCATTCACAACGTGACCAAGAAATTGTACTTCATGAATCCAGAATTCGCATTTCGATAACTTTACATAAAGTTTCTCTTTCTTCAGTAGTTCCAGAATAGTTCTGAGATGTTGCTCATGTTCTTCTTTCGTTCGCGAGTAAATCAGGATATCATCGATAAACACAATCACGAATTTATCGAGATATGGTTTGCATACGCGGTTCATCAGATCCATAAATACCGCTGGCGCGTTCGTCAGTCCGAACGGCATCACAAGAAACTCGTAATGCCCATATCGTGTTCTGAATGCAATCTTTGGCACGCTTTCTTCTTGGATTCTTAACTAATGGTATCCAGATCGAAGGTCGATCTTGGAATAGTAGCTTGATCCTTGCAGTTGATCAAATAAGTCATCAATCCTCGGTAGCGGGTACCGATTGTTGATAGTGAGCTTGTTCAGTTCCCTGTAATCGATACACATCCGCAGTATTCCATCCTTCTTTTTCACGAATAATACTGGAGCTCCCCAGGGTGAGAAGCTTGGCCTTATGAATCCTTTATCCAACAACTCCTGGAGTTGTGTAGATAATTCTTGCATTTTGGATGGAGCAAGTCGATAGGGCACCTTGGCTATAGGAGCGGCTCCTGGAACCAAGTCTATACGGAATTCGACTTGTCGTTGCGGAGGTAGTCCTGGCAGATCTACGGGAAAAACATCAGGGAATTCCTTCACCACAGGAATGTCTTCAAGTTTAGGCTCCTCAGCCTTCTTGTCTACCACGTGTTCTAGGAAGGCAACACATCCTTTCCTTAAGCACTTCTGTGCCTTCATACAACTGATTATTCGAAGAGGCGCGTCTCGTTTTTCTCCATGCACGATGAGAGTTTCATCATTCGCCAGAGGGATGCGAATGATTTTCTCGTGACATACAACTTCAGCTTTGTTCTTGGACAGCCAGTCCATTCCGACCACTACATCGAAGCTACCCAGTTGAATAGGTAAGAATTCGATGTTAAATCTTCGTTCACCAAGTTCTAGTGTGCAGCCTCTAACGACTTCGCTCGATTCAATGAGTTTACCATTGGCTAGCTCTATAGAATAAGGAATTTCTAATCTACTAGATTCTATTCCAAGCATGCGTTTAAATTCCACAGACATGAAGCTATAATCGGCGCCAGTGTCAAATAATATGGATGCAAAGTGATTGTTAATGAGAACGTACCGGTGACCACATTAGGGTCCTCGCGTGCGTTCTTTGCTCCAATCACAAATGCTCAAGCCTGAGCATTGTTTCTCTCTGGGCAGTCCTTCATGAAATGATCATTGCTTCCACGTCTGAAGCATCCTTGGTTCCGCCCTTTCCCATTACCATTCTTGTTACCAGCACCATTTCCATTCCGGTTCTTTCCTTTTCCCCAACAGTCTTCTGTTTGATGACCCAATTTACCACATTTGTCGCACCTTGGAATGCGACAAGCTCCTTCATGATGATACTTACATTTTTGGCATTTAGGCATGGAGCCTTGGTATGGTTTGGTTACAAGGGTCTTCGCCTCCTGACACGGGTTAGCGTCACGCTTCTTGTTGTTGAAACCTTTGTTGTTACGAGTTGCTTGATTCATATTCGAATGCTTTCTCTTCTTGTCACCGGACGACTCAGCATGTGTCTCGGTCTTCTCTGTTTGGTTCAGTGATAACTTCTTCATACGAACACAATCTTCAGTCAGGCTGATAGCCAGAGTTACAGCCTCATTGATTGTTTGTGGTTTGGCCGACGTCACCATGCCACGAAACTCTGGGGCCAGTCCCCAAATGTAGCGTTCAACGCGCTTGAATTCGGGAGTCACCATGTAGGGAAGCACTCTAGACAGATCGTGGAACCTTCGAGTATAGCCATTGATGTCAGCACCTTCCATGGTCAAGTGCCAGAACTCCGTTTCCAGCCTTTGGAGTTCTGCACGAGAGCAGTACTTCTCTCTCATCCTTTCCTTCAGTTCTCCCCAAGTTAGGCCATAAGCGGCATCATCACCCAAAGTTTGGGCTTGCAGGTTCCACCAAGTCAGAGCTTCATCGACAAACAATCCAGTAGCAAAAGTGACTTGCTGATCCGCGGTACACTTGCTCATGCGGATAGTAGCTTCAGTCTTCTCCGTCCAGCGTACAAATGCTACTGCACCTCCTGTGCCATCATAGTTCATCGGCTTGCAGTCGAGGAACTGCTTGAAAGTGCAGCCTGGAATTGATTCAACCAATTCACATGTGAGCAATCGAAGAAATAATGAAACAAAGACCGTTCATAAATTTCTCCATGCTTAGCAAATTTTCTTAAGGTTACCTTGAGCTGCATTGCCTCCAGACGAATCTCCATTCCCATTACGCCTAGCGTTGCTTGGTCCACCACTGTCTTGGGTACGGTTCGCCTCGTACTGGGCGATAGCAGCGGAGATCCTTTCTTCCAGTAAAGCGTTCAGCTCTTCCTCAATTCTTGGCAGTGGGGGAGGAGGAGGTTGAGCATCATTGTGAGCATTCACAGCTTTCCTGGGTGCCATGTCCTGATAGAACATAACACAACAGGGTTAGACATTTGTTTGATATCGTCATACTAGACAGTAGTAGCATATATATTCACAGATATATACCACATAAGTGACATCAAACAGTTATTACTCTAGCAGAGTACTTAGTAGGCTTGCACTGAGGGAATCTACACGTGACAAGACTTGCTGTGGTTTCTGTGCACTGAATTCCATAATTATGTATGCATCCATAATTACGTAACTCCTTGCACAGTCCGCACAGTTCGTTTCATCCTCGTATTTCTTCCTTCAGATGGGCCATCACTTTCAGATAAAGTCACGTATACTTGTGACATTCTACTTCTAGTATATGCCAATTATCACACATAATTGCAATTAACTCTCAATCACAGACGAGTGCTACTCTCATGCACCCTAAGTCTCGTAGTGTGTTTTCTAGACTCATGTAGTCAGTTTCAGGTAGTGGATGTCGCGGGACGTTTTATGCAATGAAAACTCTGTGAAAAAATTGTTTTCGTGAAGGGATCCTAGAGATTGTAGACTAGACTCGAGAAGGAATCCTGGTTCACTACAATTGCAGCTCTGATACCAATCTGTCACACCCCTTTTTGCAGCGGAAGCACGAGGTGTGATCATGAAAGGTTCTCATTGCACACGAAAGGTAAACATGCTACATGCTCGTAAAAATAACATCAAATACCATAATTTGAAAACATAAGTTTAGCGTTTACATCGCTAAGTCGCATAAAACATTGTCTTAAAAAGTTTACAACTTTATTTAACGATAAACATAAGCGACATCCATGAGCATAAGCGAGACCGGTCGCACATCCATCCTAGTTACCTGAAATACATGTGAGTTTTGGAAAAAAAAAAACGTCAACATAATGTTGGTGTGAATTCATGCAGTTTTTGTATTTCACATTTGTATACTTTGTATGAAAACATAGTTTGAGTCATGTATAAATCAAGTTTTCATATATAAATCAAGTATTCATGTGTACACCAGTACTCATGTATAAATCAAGTTTTTCTTGAGTACCCCACGTACTTCAAGTATAAATCCCATCTTCTTGAGTACCCCACGTACTTCAAGTATAATTCAAGTTTTTCTTGAGTACCCCACGTACTTCAAGTATAAATCCCATCTTCTTGAGTACCCCACGTAATTCAAGTATAATTCAAGTTTTTCTTGAGTACCCCACGTACTTCAAGTATTAATCAAGTTTTAGTATGGTATGAATTTTATGTAAATAAAGTATTCCTGTAAGTATCAGGACTGTTAATGGGTTGCAAAGCCATTAACATGTGACACGACATAGGAAGTCACCAGACCTTAGGCATTTAGTTGGCATATTCTGAGACACAAAAGCACTACTCGATTCTCGCCCTCACCGAGAGTGTGGCTGCCCGGCACCCGTTAGATCTAACCTTTTGTTCTGCTGTCTAGGTATATTGTTGATTAATGGTGCTTCTGTACCCTATTCGTGACACGATTTCACGCATCATTTCTCATAACGCCTCATACTTGGTTCTCGTTATCACCAAGTGCGTTTCTCGTATTCTTATATCTCGTCACACTTGGTTCTCGTTCTCACCAAGTGTGCTTCTTGTTATCATACCATTTGTAAACATAGTAATATTTGTACATGTATTTCACCCCCAAAGTTATAAAAACTGAAAACAGTTAAAGAAAAGGGGGAGCATGAACTCACAACTTTGCGTTCTTTGCGTCGTAAACTTCACCGGATTTGCTTAATTAACGTCGTAACCTATGCGCGTTTTCTTAACGTTAGTCACTAGACTTGTGTCGCACAAGTACAGTCACTCTCTTTTGTGTATATATTCTTGTGTTTAAAATATTTTATATTTTTAACTAAGTATCTTACTTATATTATTTTCTCAAAAATTAATATAAGTATCTCGTGTTTTGCACTTTGCACCCGAATTATGTATCTTGTATGTTGTATGTGTATTTTTATGTTTATACTCCTCATGAGTATTTAGTGTATTTTTTAAGTCTTAATACACTAGCACGTATAACACATACTATATACACTTAGCACACAAGTTGGTGATCAAATAATATATATTTTTATCTCAAAAATATATATACTTAATATCCATTTTTATTGTTGAAGAAATACTCATTTCTTATCACCAAAAATTAGGGAAACCTTGGTAGTATTTTTAAATACATTTTTAGGGAATAAGTTTCTCAAAAACTTATATTTTTCTAAGTGTCAAAATTTATAAAAATTTTGACAGAGTTTCCCCTAAAAATGGAGGTTTCCCATGTTTTCAAAACATGTGTTTATTTTCTTTTAAAATCATCAGCAACCAATTTCTCAACAACAATCAACAACACCATCTTTATTTTCCAAACTTGTCAAAACAAGCATAAATCACAAACTTATGAACTTGAAAGTTTGTAAAAATATGTAGTAAGTTACTAACATATTTAGTAGGTCTTGTTATCTTTAAAAATAATTTTAGTTTCTTAAAAACTTTATTTTTAAAGAATATGTTTCACAACTTCTAGTCAAGATTCGCAAAAATATTTCTTTGTTAAATTTTTCTTGTGACACAAGTGTTTACACACTTGTTTATTCACTAAAATGCTTTTAGTTTATGTAAGATCCGGTTTCTAAACAAGACTTGTATCTTTCACTTGGTTCTTCCGAAAAACCACTTGTAGATCTTTAGATCTACATGTTTAGAGTCTTATTTTACAAGAAAAATTACTTTTACTCAAGTTCATGTTCATGAGTGGAAGGGTTCATCATCTTTCACATCTCTAGCACTAACATACTACTAGTTCATGTTCTTGAACATGATCTAGTATGGTTAGATGATGATCCATCCCACTTCTAGCAACAAACAACATCAAATAATAACAACTATACAAGATCTACAAGATTTACACACATATCTTCTCTTTATCCACCATTAATCACTTATGTTCAAGACTTTAATGCAAGTTCTTTAGAGTTTATAATTTTTTTTCCATTAAATCACCTATTAACCACCATAAACAAGAACAAGATGAAGATTTGAAGCACTTACTACTAGCTCAAGGCTAGGGAAGTTCAAGAGTGCAAATAAGGTGGATAAAAGCAAATGGTGGAGGTCCTTCAAGATCCGCTTGCACCGAGCTTCGTTAGTGACCTTCTTACACCTCAATATCACCTTGGAATGGATGGATGATGTTTGAAAGTGAGGGTGGTGGTGGTGCTTGGTTGAGCCGAGAACAAGGAAGGGAGGAAGGGAGTGTTTGGGTGAGCTAGGAGGTGAGAATGGACATAACCTTATGGTTTTTAAAGAAGTTTCCAACATCTAAAGGCATAAGGTATCAAATGTTGGGAATATTCTCAACATATCTAGTAAAATAATGCAAGAAAATCCCTAGGGGGACCCATCTTATAACCGGCCCAAAATGGGGGGGGGGGGTCTCTAGTTCCAACTCAATGGTAAGTTACATGTCTTGGTTGAATTCCAAGTTATATGTTTAGGGATCTAGGTGTTTAAGTATGTTAAGTAATATATAGTGTGTTAGGGTGTTCGGGGACCCTAACTAGCTTAGAGAAATAAAAACAATGCTTCTAGCATTATTTTGGTGTTCCGGGTAATGTCCGGTTGTTCGGTTAGATACCGATTCGTTAAAGTGCTAAATTGCACCGTTTAGTGTCTTTTAAGTATCCTTCTTGTACCCTTTCAATTCCCAACACTTGGGGAGGTATTCTGGATAATAACACGTAATTTCTGCATAATATTTTAGAGCCATAATACTGATTATAGCTGATTTATATAAAATTCTGCACTTAAAGTGCGTTTCGGGTGCTTTTTAGTGCTTATTTTTGCTTTCGGATGGTATATATGTAAACCCTTGTATGTATTCTTGGGTTTTAATGTATTCTTGTTGTTGGACCTACACCTAGGCTCCAATTTTATTGTCTGACTGCTTTCTACAGTTCTGTTGACATAGTGTGTCTTACCGGTGAGTTTACTTAGTATTACTGACGCAACGCTCTCGTTTATGCATAAAGCAATATTTTGTAGTATACATGTGCATGAATTCACTTGTTTAGCATGTAATCAGACATTGCTGACAATTAAGCACATAATTGCAGTTATTAAGCAATAATTAAAGTGTACGGAAATTACCAGTTTGTGACAGTTGTCACAGTCTCCCCCGGTTAAAAGAATTTCGTCCCGAAATTCCGGCTGAACTAACTCTCGCTGGAGTCTTCTTGAATAGGTGGGGATACTTTTCCTTGAACTGGTCTTCACGTTCCCACGTGTACTCGGGTCCGTGCTTAGAGTCCCAACGTACTTTGACAAGTTTAACAGTGCTCCTCCTGGTCTTGTTGACTTTCCAGTCGGTAACCTCAACGGGTTGTTCTGTAAATCGGAGGGCGTCATCAATATGTACTTCATCCATCGGGATGATCACGTTTTCTTGTGTTGGACTCTTCTTGAGGTTGGATACATGGAACGTATCATGTACTCCGTTAAGCTCTTCCGGTAATTCCCACTTGTATGCCACTGTACCAATTCTTTCCAATATTCTGAATGGTCCGATGTATCGTGGATTCAGCTTTCCACGCTTCCCAAATCTGACTACGCCCTTCCAAGGTGAGACCTTTAACAACACTTTGTCTCCCACCTCGAATTCTATTGATTTTCTTTTCGGATCAGCGTAGCTCTTTTGTCGATCACGAGCCGTCTTAATGCGCTCTCGGATCTATGCAATCTTGTCGGTTGTCTCTTGCACAAGTTCAGGACCAACCATACCTTTATCTCCGGCATCTGCCCAACATAAGGGCGATCGGCATTTGTGGCCATACAGAGCTTCGAACGGAGCGGCTTTTATGCTCGTATGATAACTGTTATTGTAGGAAAACTCAACTAAAGGTAGATGAGTATCCCAGCTGCCGCCTAGATCCATGACACATGCGCGAAGCATATCTTCTAACGTTTGTATAGTCCGTTCGCTCTGGCCGTCTGTTTGTGGATGGAATGCCGTGCTTAGATCTAACTGAGATCCAAAAGCTTCCTGAAATGATTGCCAGATTCTTGAGACAAAGCGTCCATCTCTGTCTGAAATGATTAAGATAGGCACTCCATGTCGTGCACAATTTCTCTTAAGTATATTTCAGTAAGCTTTCCAGTGCTGTCTTTTTCTCGGATCGGTAGGAAGTGCGCAGACTTTGTTAACCGATCAACTATTACCCATATCATATCGTGCCCTCTCGGGGTCCTTGGTAATTTCGTTATGAAGTCCATCGAGATTTGTTCCCACTTCCACACGGGAATCTCTGGTTGTTGTAGTAGGCCGGACGGTTTCTGATATTCGGCCTTAACCTTAGCACAGGTTAGGCATTTTCCAACATAGACAGCAACGTCGCTTTTGAGTCTCGGCCACCAATAGTATTCTTTCAAGTCTTGATACATTTTGTCCGATCCTGGATGGATCGAATATCTCGATTTGTGGGCTTCATCAAGGATGACTTCTCGTATGCCACCATAGAGTGGAACCCAAATACGCTTCTTGAAGTATAAGGCTCCTTCTTCGTTTGGCACCATGTATCTCAGCATACCCCGTAGGTATTCAACTTTACAGTTCTCTCCTTTAAGAGATTCTTGTTATGCATCACGAATGCGTGCAGTGAGGTTCGTTCGAATGGTCATTTCTAACGTTCGAACCCTTAGGGTCTTAACCCTTTCTTTTCGACTTAGCGCGTCCGCTATAACGTTTGCCTTTCCAGGATGGTACTTGATCTCACAGTCATAATCATTCAGCTGCTCGACCCATCGCCGCTGGCGCATATTCAATTCCTTCTGATCAAATATGTGTTGTAAGCTTTTGTGATCTGTGAAGATTGTACATCGAGTACCATATAAATAGTGTGGCTAGATCTTCAAGGCGAATACCACTGCTCCCATCTCCAGGTCGTGAGTGGTATAGTTTCTTTCATGTATCTTCAGTTGTCTTGAAGCGTAAGCGATGACTTTTTGGCGCTGCATAAGCACGCAACCCAAACCCTGTCGTGAGGCATCGCAGTATACCACGAAGTCATCAGTGCCTTCGGGTAATGATAGTATCGGTGCATCGCATAGCTTGTTTTTAAGTAGCTGGAAGGCTTCTTCTTGTTTAACACCCCAGTCGTACTTCTTGTCTTTCTGTGTAAGGGTCGTTAGCGGTTGAGCTATCTTGGAGAAATTCTCGATGAAACGTCGGTAATGGCCCTCTAAGCCCAAAAATTGTCGAACTTCGGTTGGGGTCTTGGGAGCTTCCCAATTCTTTATTGCTTCTATCTTGGACGGGTCTACATGAATGCCCTTCTCATTCACAACGTGACCAAGAAATTGTACTTCATGAATCCAGAATTCGCATTTCGATAACTTTACATAAAGTTTCTCTTTCTTCAGTAGTTCCAGAATAGTTCTGAGATGTTGCTCATGTTCTTCTTTTGTTCGCGAGTAAATCAGCATATCATCGATAAACACAATCACGAATTTATCGAGATATGGTTTGCATACGCGGTTCATCAGATCCATAAATACCGCTGGCGCATTCGTCAGTCCGAACGGCATCACAAGAAACTCGTAATGCCCATATCGTGTTCTGAATGCAATCTTTGGCACGCTTTCTTCTTGGATTCTTAACTAATGGTATCCAGATCGAAGGTCGATCTTGGAATAGTAGCTTGATCCTTGCAGTTGATCAAATAAGTCATCAATCCTCGGTAGCGGGTACCGATTGTTGATAGTGAGCTTGTTCAGTTCCCTGTAATCGATACACATCCGCAGTGTTCCATCCTTCTTTTTCACGAATAATACTAGAGCTCCCCAGGGTGAGAAGCTTGGCCTTATGAATCCTTTATCCAACAACTCTTGGAGTTGTGTAGATAATTCTTGCATTTCGGATAGAGCAAGTCGATAGGGCGCCTTGGCTACAGGAGCGGCTCCTGGAACCAAGTCTATACGGAATTCGACTTGTCGTTGTGGAGGTAGTCCTGGCAGATCTTCGGGAAAAACATCAGGGAATTCCTTCACCACAGGAATGTCTTCGAGTTTCGGCTCCTCATCCTTCTTGTCTACCACGTGTGCTAGGAAGGCAACACATCCTTTCCTTAAGCACTTCTGTGCCTTCATACAACTGATGATTCGAAGAGGCGCGTCTCATTTTTCTCCATGCACGATGAGAGTTTCATCATTCTCCAGAGGGATGCGAATGATTTTCTCGTGACATACAACTTCAGCTTTGTTCTTGGACAGCCAGTCCATTCCGACCACTACATCGAAGCTACTCAGTTGAATAGGTAAGAGGTCGATGTTAAATCTTCGTTCACCAAGTTCTAGTGTGCAGCCTCTAACGACTTCGCTCGATTCAATGAGTTTACCATTGGCTAGCTCTATAGAATAAGGAATTTCTAATCTACTAGATTCTATTCCAAGCATGCGTTTAAATTCCACAGACATGAAGCTATAATCGGCGCCAGTGTCAAATAATATGGATGCAAAGTGATTGTTAATGAGAAACGTACCGGTGACCACATTAGGGTCCTCGCGTGCGTTCTTTGCTCCAATCACAAATGCTCGAGCCTGAGCATTGTTTCCCTCTGGGCAGTCCTTCATGAAATGATCATTGCTTCCACATCTGAAGCATCCTTGGTTCCGCCCTTTCCCATTACCATTCTTGTTACCAGCACCATTTCCATTCCGGTTCTTTCCTTTTCCCCAACAGTCTTCTGTTTGATGACCCAATTTACCACATTTGTCGCACCTTGGAATGCGACAAGCTCCTTCATGATGATACTTACATTTTTGGCATTTTGCATGGAGCCTTGGTATGCTTTGGTTGCAAAGGTCTTCGCCTCCTGACACGGGTTAGCGTCACGCTTCTTGTTGTTGAAACCTTTGTTGTTACGAGTTGCTTGATTCATATTCGAATGCTTTCTCTTCTTGTCACCGGACGACTCAGCATGTGTCTCGGTCTTCTCTGTTGGGTTCAGTGATAACTTCTTCATACGAACACAATCTTCAGTCAGGCTGACAGCCAGAGTTACAGCCTCAGTGATTGTTTATGGTTTAGCTGACGTCACCATGCCACGAAACTCTGGGGCCAGTCCCCAAATGTAGCGTTCAACGCGCTTAAATTCGGGAGTCACCATGTAGGGAAGCACTCTAGACAGATCGTGGAACCTTCGAGTATAGCCATTGATGTCTGCACCTTCCATGGTCAAGTGCCAGAACTCCGTTTCCAGCCTTTGGAGTTCTGCACGAGAGCAGTACTTCTCTCTCATCCTTTCCTTCAGTTCTTCCCAAGTTAGGCTATAAGCGGCATCATCACCCAAAGTTTGGGCTTGCAGGTTCCACCAAGTCAGAGCTTCATCGACAAACAATCCGGTAGCAAAAGTGACTTGCTGATCCGCGATACACTTGCTCAGGCGGATAGTAGCTTCAGTCTTCTCCGTCCAGCGTACAAATGCTGCTGCACCTCTTGTGCCGTCATAGTTCATCGGCTTGCAGTCGAGGAACTGCTTGAAAGTGCAGCCTGGAATTGATTCAACCAATTCACATGTGAGCAATCGAAGAAATAATGAAACAAAGACCGTTCATAAATTTCTCCATGCTTAGCAAATTGTCTTAAGGTTACCTTGAGCTGCATTGCCTCCAGACGAATCTCCACTCCCATTACGCCTAGCGTTGCTTGGTCCACCACTGTCTTGGGTACGGTTCGCCTCGTACTGGGCGATAGCAGCGGAGATCCTTTCTTCCAGTAGAGCGTTCAGCTCTTCCGCAGTTCTTGGCAGTGGGGGAGGAGGAGGTTGATCATCATTGCGAGCATTCACAGCTTTCCTGGGTGCCATGTTCTGACAGAACATAACACAATAGGGTTAGACATTTGTTTGATATC
>JARYGA010047562.1:0-26598 GCA_030545235.1 Helianthus tuberosus
TATTTTAATCCTTTATTTGTATTTTACTTCTTTATACATGTCCTATTGCACCCTAAAAGCCTAGTATAATTGTTTCTAAGAAAAATGACACATTATTTTGCATATTATATCCAGAAAACATCATATGATAAACACAACTAGCAACCTTTAAGGAAAAAGCTACAAAAAGTATTTAGGTGAAACCGATACCATGTGCTATACCGTCGAGAACTCACATGGTCCTACATGCTCAAGGTCAATATTTTATATAAATCTCCAACTACTTTTCAACTTTATATATTATACTAGTTTGTTTATATATAATTTATAGAGTTTACCTACTATACATATGTGCACTTTATATATAAATGAATAATCAAACTAATTTGCAAATATTTTTTAGTACTAAGAAGATAAGTGAGAACTAATAAATATTACATTTATACATTTTGTTTGTTTTCAAACTTTTAAGATGTTATGTTTGTTTTTACGATATCCTAGTAAAATTACCCGCGCGCGTTGCGGTGCGGGTAAATCTCATATGTCGTGACCATTTTGGTGCAGTTTTCAAAAGTTGAGGATTCAATGGACGGTTTGAATGACAATGAAGCGCAGGCATGAAGTAGGGACCACATTCCAAAGTAGGTCTAAAGTCCATGGTTAGAACACTACAAAGCACAGATTTACCTATTTAATTCAAAAGCAAGTATTTTCATATCTGTTAGTTGCCAATATAATATCATGAGGTAATGATTGCTAATAGGTAAATAGGGGTGCAAACGAGCCGAGTGGCTCGCGAGCTACTCGAGATCGGCTCGAGAAAAAGCTCGAAACGAGCCGAGCCTTATCGAGCTCGAGCCGAGCTTGAGCCGAAAATAAAGCTCGTTTGTTTATCGAGCCCGAGCTCGAGCCTCGCATGTGAAGCTCGTTAGGCTCGTCGAGCCTTATCGAGCCTTAGTGTAAACGAGCCGAGTCGAGTAGAGCTTATTCAAACTTGTTTATAAACCAACCTCGAACCTAAAAATAAGCTTATTTAGTAAACGAGCCCGAGCCCGAGCTTCACTTATCGAGCTCGCGAGCCTAAAAAGTATATTATTTATATTATTTTTATTTAATATATTAATTAATAGATAATAAACGAGCCGAGCCCGAGCCGAGCTCGAGCTTGAGAAAATACAAACGAGCCGAGCTCGAGCCTTGAAAATAAAGCTCGAATCGAGCCGAGCTCGAGCCCGAGCTCACATAAGTTAATCGAGCTCGAGCTTGGTAAAGCTCGGGCTCGGCTCGGCTCGGCTCGTTTGCACCCCTATAGGTAAATATGGCAAGTGTTGCTTTTTCTTAGAGCACGTGTAATGGTTAATGCCCACTAAGAGTCATTTTTCGCCACATCAACATTATAACGCCCCTGCAAAAAATGTGTAACGGCTAATGTCCATTTCATTCAATACTTACCTTTTTTTTCCTCCTCTTTGGGCATTATTCTAGAAATGCTCCTCCCTTTTCATGCCCTTATAACGCCCAAGGGGATGGTGCTAGGGGCTTTATCAAACTCTTTCATGCCTATATAATGCCCATTACGTATGGTCTTAGGCCTTGGGGTGTACTCTACTTAATTGGTGTTAAAGATGACATGGCAAGTTAACATGTCTTTCAAACCACTCCCTCCTCATGTTAAGGGGTGTTAAAACCTCCCTTGGTTAACATGTTAGGCCATGGGGTATACTTTCACGCCCCTTAACTACACGTAGGCGCTACATCATCCACTTGACCCTTTTTCACTTCACCTCATACCAAGGAATTGGTTTAACCCCCATTAACACCCTTAAATTAATTAAAATACATATATATAGCATGTTGTGTGTGTGTGCAAATGTTCCTGTGCTTGATTCCCTCACACTCTCTCCTAGTTAACATGTTAACACGTGAAAGTTTTAATGCCCTTTAACACTCTCCAGGAGCGGTATAACAAGTGTTAACGGATGCCAACTAGGATTAACACCTACGGGTGTTAGAGTATACCAGGTGGCCTTAACATAAGCAAAAATAAATAAGAAATTAATGTCATTTATTATAATTTTTTATTTTAGCTAATTTTGTAGTTAATTTAAATATTTAATATTAAAATAATTAAAAACTAGTGGGTGAGGTAGAGTTAACAATGTTAAACCATTTCCTTAGGATAAGATGGAGTAAAAGGGGAACAAACGGGTGATTTGACGGTTATATGGAGTTAAGAATGGTTAAAGTATACCTCATGGCCTTACAGCCCAAAATGAAAGATATTTATAGGGATGGGAATAATTGTCAATAGTGATACCATTTGCTAAAGCATAAAGCTTGTATTATTTTTATATGATTAAGACTTCTAATAATAAATCACAGATTCAACATCATTAGAATTTCATAGAAGACATATTTCCTACCTATCAATTTGCAAAATTTTGTTCTATCTAGAATTCACTATTCAATTTTCTATCTTTCTGTTGATCCACTTTCCTTTTGACTTTTTTTTTTCTGCTTTTCTAATTATTAATATTTAATAAAATAAATATAGGTATATTTTATTGGTAATTCTTTTATATATATTTCTAAACAATTCATGGTATGCTAAAAAGATAAAAAACAACAATTTATATATAGAATCCATATAATAATACACACATATCATACGACTCATTTAATTGCGTAGATTTCTTACATTTTTATGTGCAGAATTGATCGGCCAAAACGAGTTCTGATTATGCCGGTTGTGACCTTCAATTCCTATTGCCAAGAGGTGTCCATTGATGTCGTATTGAACATATTAGTTTGACAAATGTAAATCAACTAGTTATTCTTATTCTAGAACTGTGTATGAAATTAAAATACACCAACTGTACCTTAACAATAGACAAATAAAAGTCGGTTAAGCCAACATATTTCCCCACCATTACAATCTTGACCTGCATAGAGTAATCTTTCTTCGGTCACTAAACGAAATGTTGTAAATGGTAGAGAACGAGTGGGATAAAAAAAAAACATACAGACCTGGTGAGGTTGTCAAAATTTTCTGCCCTAGTAGTCCACTCTTGTAAATTTAGAGGTGTGGCTACACAGAAACACTATTATCAGGAAACCTGCAGCCATTGATCAAAATTCCAGCCATACAAGTATGATCAACGTACTGACAATAGTAGGCCGTAATCGTAAGATGCCCAACAATTGAGCCTAAAATAATAACATTATTCATCGGGCATGACAAATCATATATATAGTATTATACCTGTGCGTTGCGATGGACAGACCTCCCGATCAAACCGCGGTGCCCGAAAAATTAATAAATAAGTAGAACAATATTGCACTATGAAGATATAGTCTTTAATGGAATAACAGTGGTCGACTTGGATAAGTATTCAAAATGTGAGTTGGCTTTTCAATCTTCAACGACTTTAATTGCATTCTCTGAAAAGGATCAAGATTCAAGCATAACATCAATTGTTAGTGAAATGTGTTAAGATTTAATGTAAAGCAATACTGTTAACTAAAGTATGGTAGTAAGGTTTGGATAACTGTTTAGGATGTTAATATTAATAAAAGTGTGTTTTTTTCTATTTTATAATTTTATGAAAGTAAACGCATTATTTAGCACCTTAGAAACCATATAAGCACTGCTGTGCCTTGAACTAAGTAGGCGGCGATCGCTAGTTCTATCCTTGAACTGAGCGGATTTTACCTCAAAGGTAAGTGAATTTAAGTCTCACAAAATCAAGAACAGTTATAGGATTTTACCTTGGACACAGAGAAATAGTTAAAACTAACGCGGATAATTTTGATTACAAATTTTTTATCAAAGATATTATATTAAATAAAACTTCAAGAATAGTTTTTTAGGCTTCACCCACTGTTAAAAAATAGATACTCATCTAAAAAACAATTCTGGCACATCAAAAATTTGAACTCATGAGAAACGATTTATAATCTTCAATGTATAAAAGTGTACTTTTTTTTGTTTTACGTTTTTAACAATATAAGAAAAAACAAATCATCTAAACAATGAAAATAGTCTTCTTAATAACATACTTTTGAAATAAATAAATAATATATCAAATTTATTCAGATGAAGTGAAAATTTGAAACTGTTCAAAGATCAGGGAACTATTCAGGTAAGGCCCAACTATAAATTGAATCCCTTTTCTTAACCCTAATTATTAACCTAATTCATCTTAATTCTAAATCTCAAATTGAAGAATCAAGAACCACCGTTCCGATTTCCGATTACGATGACCATCGTTATCACAGCCACCGACAAAAGACAAAATTTATGATATCTGACCCCATTCGATTCAGAACAAAATTTATGGCGAAACATAGACCAACCGAAAACGTACATAAAATAAGAACAAAAACGTAAAACAACTTTTTATGATTTGATTTCATACCATCCCCATATTTACCGAAAAGAACAATATGCATTCCCATACTTACCCTCTTATTTTATTTAAGTTTGATATACTGTACATATATATACATATACATTATATTATGTTCTTTTCAAAACCTAATGACCACTTGTATATCCAGCACAAAAATATAACCATAATTTGTTTAATATTTTGTGAAGCTTAAAGAACTCTTAGTTAGCTACTACTTGGGTTGCAAATAACCCAAAAACATATGCAAGTTTAGTGAGTGTTTGGTGAAACCACACATGCTCAATTCTTAATGTTTGATTGTTGGACTGAAACTACAGAAACTGACCAACCACTTAACCATCCTAGGATATGATTCGATTGAATACCATTATAACCGAACATATTCAATATTAATCACAAAGATATGATGACGACGACCCCCTTTTATACAAATCATCCATGTAACAAAAACAAATAAAGTGTGATTCAGTGGTCAACGCGTAATTTGGCTTGATAAATGCATAGGTTGTACAGTGCGTGTAATCACCATAAATGCACTGAACATCAACGTTTGTCTTACGAGAAGTCTTATGTGCACAGAAGATGTCACTGAAAGGCCTCTCTGAACTGAAACCTACCGATATCAAAACAAAAACCCCATAAAGAAATGCTAAAGAACTGATATACCTAGCACACACTAAATACTTAGTAGAAACAAAATTTTCTTTCATCCAATACATGAAAGGCCAAAACTATAACAAACATGCATTCACTATTAACAATTCAACAACTAAATAGTTTGCGGGCAAGTTGTAATCCAATCTATCAAAGAAAAAAAAAACACTTTTGAGTCAAGCAAATACACAAACAGTTGGCGTGCATACGCTAACCCAATCCACTAAAGGCCAATTCCAAATATTTTAACTCTCATCCATTAGAAAGCGTTCAATTACGACCCACCTCCAACATTTTAAGAAAGCAATAAAAAAATCAAGAACATACCTCATGCTAAACCAACAAAACGAAAAAGAAAAGTAGTCGAAAACCACATTCTGGGCGATCGAACGAAGAAGAGGAAGCGGATGAGCGGGAGTTTCAAGCGGTTTACTGGGTCAAAGTCGAGCATCCGTTGCTTCATATAATCATCTTCTTCATGAAAGTAAAATTCTGAACCACAGACCTTACGAAGCAAGAGAAACCAAACCACCACCTGCTGTCGTCTCCGCCGGTTAATCGTTTGCGGTGGCGCATCGTGATCGCCTTGTTGCTGATGTTGGCGATCAGCTTTTTTGGCCGTTGGATCACCGGAGAATCACGTGAGTTGTTTTTTAGCTTCAGTTAAATAGGTATGAAATGACCAAAATACCCTCACTTTTAACATAAATAAATAAACCAAAAAAAATATGATTGGTCCTTAAAAACAAGTGGCCTCACCATTTAATTTAATAATAAACTTTAATCCCTTCCTCTGTATTTCTTCTCCACCATCTTGTAAGATTAAATATATTATGATTTAATATTTAATCTAGTAGCCATTATAATCATTTACATTATATAGATCAAAATATATAATAACCTATTAAATAATTAGTTGGTAATTGTTGATGGACCATATTACCCTTATTAACTAATTAGGTTTCCTCCTAGGTGCTTATATAAGGAGAATTATGTTGAGGTTAAGGGGTTAGACAATTACACAATTAGACACACCCCATTAGTCATAACATCATCATTCGACCTCCTCTCCTACAGCCGAATCCCCTATTCGGTTTTTTTAGCCACCATCATCAGTTAGCATCCTAAGGAGGAACCAGACCAAGATGACAATCATGTCAAACCTTATTGCTGCGTCTTCATCTGGATTCTCTGCTAGCCTGTGCTGATGCAATCAAAGGTATGTTTTCATTTTTTCCATTATGATTAAACAGAACTGAACCAACATGTGGTATCAGAGCAAATGTTGATTAGTCAGTTCTGTTTTCGTATCCATCAATTCTGGGATAGAAATCTGGAAAACGGAATTTTGATAACATAATAAACCTAATAGCCGATTTCGAGTCATAAAGGTTCACTCGAGATCACTGTTTTTGGAAAAAGATTAACTATATGTTCACTCGAAATCAACTGGATTATGTTTATAACCGAAATCTGTTTAAGAAAAGCCTTAAAATTCAGGTTTTGGGTTCCAGAATTTATGTTTTATGTTTTAGGGTTCATCATGTTCTTAGGAAAATTCGAAATTTCCTTTATGTTTTGGAATATGTTTTGAATTGTTGTATGTTTTCCTGTTTTTGATCTATTTTTTCTAATAAGGATTTTCGAAATCTGTTAATAGGATAAACAGATTATGATTTTCGAAATTTTATGATAAAAATAGATCAATATTAAAATAGGAAACTCTATCACAATTCCTAATTTTTGAATTTTCAGTTATGTTTCCACATTCACAGCTGTTAACAGGAAGTTTCGAGACCATCAGATTACGACTCGAGACCATCAGTCTCGACTCGAGACAACAAGGTCTCGACTCGAAATCATCAGGCCATTAAACCTTCACAACTCGAGACAGAGGTCTCGACTCGAGACCATTAGATCTCGACTCGAGACCATTAGATCATGACTCGAGACAAAGGTCTCGACTCGAGACCATAAGGTCTCGACTCGAGACCATAAGGTCATAATTCGAGACAAAGGTCTCGACTCGAGACAACAAGGTTGTGACTCGAAACCTCATTATGTTTCCACATTCACAGCTGTTAACCCGGGCGGGGGCACGCTGTCCCCCGCACCCCCCAACGAACTCACCGCGGAGTTCGATCCGCGCTAACGGGTGGTTTGCTATTAAATAATTGGTTTTTGTAAATATTTAGTTAATTAATAAGGATCAAATAATGTTTTACAAAACCAAAATGGCTTAACTTGAATGAGCTTCTGATGTATCACTTCTGGCCAAAGCTGACTTGATACATCTACTTATCGTTCAAGTATTATGAAAGCTATGTTGTGTGTGCATCATAAGCATGAATGTCTTAATTTCTGGCCAAAGCTGATTTAATTCATTCATAGATGGCATACTCAACAAGTGCATAACTAAAGTGATTGTCTCAATTTCTGGCCAAAGCTGATTTGTTACAACCACTTTGCACACATGCTTAAATGATTACACTTCTGGCCAAAGCTGTTTTGTATTCGTTTAAGTAGAACTTTAAATAAGTCTATTATTTTGATGTTAGTAATAGACATATCACAACTTCTTCACACAATGATCCTTATATTAATGATCCTTAATTAAGTCTTATGATCATTTCGTCTGCCTTATTCTTAGTACTCATATTTTTTTTACTCACTATAATTTTCTTCTATAAATCTACATCTCATCCACTCTAATTCCTAAATCTAATATGTTTTGCTTAAAGTTTCTATAAGAATTAGCTCTTAAATTAAATCCTTGATTATCTCTTAAGGCACGATAATCCTATTGCTCTCTTCGGATAAAGCACTACAAAAGAAAAGTAGAGCATGATGATTAGGATAAATCGAACATGATGTCTCTTATGATAATCAAGAATAAGTGCTGTCACTAAAAGGTTATTCCAGATTAAGTCTTTCCTAAGACTAATCTATAATTGTGGAATAATCACTAGAACTCCTAAGATGCATGCCTTCATTTAAATTATAAATTATAAAGCTAAGTGGTATATGTGAATACATAATAATGTACAATACCATGACCCATAAAGTTAAGGGCTTACGCGTGGAAATAAGTACATTTTTCCAGTACATTACATACTAAGATTTTCACTTGTACAATTTGATGCATTATAAATTAACTATAACACTCAAAAGTACCAAAGTATAATGAGTGTGTTGATAAGCAACATATGTACAAAGAAATAAATGTTTGAAACTGGAAAATAAGATGTTATTCACCTTACAACCACTAATAGTTTAAAAGAGGATTGTTCTAAGGTCCATATACAAATTACAAGTGCTAATCCCAACTCTAAGGTTCTTCAAGGGAAAATCTCACTGCATAATTATGTCATTAGACTAGGCATAAGCAACGAGACTATCCATTATTCCAAAGAACAGTTGGATAAGTTAATTAGGTAGTCACTTACTAATGATATTTAAGTCTGATAATTTTAATATTCCAATTAACACATGATTAGTTGACTCTAGTTCCATACGTTTCCTTACCAGACCTCGACAAATAACTAACATGAGAGTTAGTGACAAAATTAATTGTTAAGGCTATAAGAACCATAATAAGCAGTCTTCTAACAAAGCTTTTCGATACCTTACATATTCTGAAGATTAATCAGAATATAGTATCATTATTTAGGCTATGTCATGAAGGTTGTGAGGTTTACATAACCAACATAAAGTCACACTTACCTTAAACTCTCATTTTATTGTTCTAAATATCTGGATAGAAACATTACTAAGATGAAACTAGATGATACCTTACACTTTCACAACTTTTGTCTTCATGCAAATGAAAATTTGACAAAAGGAAAATGAGACTTATAAATTTCATCCATTATAACTGAAATTCATGAGAAATCATGACATGGTTAATGAGGATGATTATTCAACTAATCTCATTCTAAGTGATTTTAAATCATGACGTTACAGCCCTAAATATTACTTGGCTTAAGAAATAAGTATGGGTCCATCATAAGTCATTCATTGACATTAGTGGAACTTATTCAAAATGGAATATTCAGACATAATTCATTTATCATTTAAAAGACTATCAACTTGTATCTAAATTTTGTCGCATATGGCCCACGGTCTTAGAAGAAATCTATTCATATATGTACTTAATAAGATTTCTATTAAATATGTCTCTAAAGTTTCTTATGATATCTGGACATTAAAGAAATCAAATAAAGTCTAACGTATATATGATAGGTTCCCACGTCACGTACCTCATTGAAACTTCTCTTGTAGCATTTCTAGAGATATTAAAGATCAGTGGGAGCATTAAGTGTCTTAATAACAACTTGCAATAGTTGTAAGAGGTGGGGGAGTGAAAATTTTACATTACCTAAATTTGCACCTCTTGTACAAGACACCACTCCATCACGACACTGTTCTATCAAAACTTATCTCCTTAACTCTAATGCTACTCTTACAAAAGTTTCATTGTTGCTTAATTGTGGGCACACTTAGATTTCTTACCTGAACTAACATAATCCTCAACAAGAGAAATCACAACGACTAACGTCATTAATTTGTGTTTCTCTATTAGAATTTGTTGGTCGTTACATATTGACCCTAAGCATGCTGAGTTTCTAAAGATTTCTAAGGTTAGTGGGAGCAGTCAAAGTCCTTATAATGATTTGCAAGGAATACAAGAGGCGGGGGGAAGAGTGTCATTAAATTTCACTCCGAATTTAACTCCGATTACACCTCTTGTACACCATACTGCACCAACTCTTATAAACTTAGAATCCTGAAAATGATAGCAACCTAACCAAGGGCTAATCCATAAAACTGAAACTTCTAATGAACCCAATAATCAACTCAGGAGGTCATCTAGGTTTAAAAGCCTACTAACTTTGATGATTACATAACCTCCCTAATTGAAGTTGAAATGGATTTTGGAAATGTTTGCTGATCCTATCTCTTCAAATTAAGCCATTAGCGTCAATCAATCTTCTGAATGGAATAAAACTGTTTTCTAGTAAAACTGATTTTATGTGTTCGAATAACGTTTGGGATTTGATTGAATTACCTAAGAGTGTTCATAACTAAACCAAATCCTAATATAAGCGTTAAGACACTTAAAAGCATGATTGATTGTCAAAGGTTGTACTCAGGAAGAGATAAATTATTAGAAAATCTTTATTACATATCTAACAAAGATTTATTTGAGGATCGTCACTGTTCTAGTAGCTTATAATAGTTTAAAGCTACATTAGATGAACATTATAAACAATTTTCCCTAACAAATGGCTGGCACATTTACATGTTCATTAGATAACAACCTAAAGTTTCAAACTGAAGGTTAAAGAACACTTTATTTGTAAGCCAATAATATCCATGTATGGGTTAATGCAAACATCATAATGTGATGAAAAGCTAACGTAATTATTTTCATCAAGAATCAAGTGGATTAATGTACCTACCTCAAAATGAGTGGGAGCAACTAAGATAAACTTGTCTATATAGATGATATTCTTTTGACAAGTATATGTTACATAAGTCAAAGCATTGTTAACACAAACTTTGATATAATAAATCTCAGAGATATCTCTTACGTGATTGATATCATAACATACTGAGATAGACCCAATGGGATATTAGTTCCGTTCTATAAGTTTAACATTAAATGGGTCCTTACATATGTAACAAACATTAATGCTCTCCTTTAGAGGATAATAGGATAAATGAGATTATTTCCTTACGCTTCATTAATTGGAAGCCTTATGTAAGTTCAAGTCTATACTCGTTTAGATATTACTCACACTGCAAAACACTAGATATGTCTAGATTAATGTGAAGCATCTAATGGAGTATTACAATATCTTTAAAAGAAACGAGAAGCTATAATTTGAAGAAGAAGTGAGAATTAAAACTGGTTTATTACTCTAACTTTGAGATATTCAAAGATGACAAAATGTAATTTCGGGTATATCTTTATGTCAGCAGACAAAACCTATTTCATGGAAGAGTCATAATGCACTGATATTAACAACCTAAGTTATAATGACATAATATAGTCACTAAATGTTGTTGGAAATTTATCAGTGGACTCATAAGTTTATTGACTCCATATAATTAATGTTTTGAAGACTTAGTGTGATAATGTCAGCTACCATGACTCCTTGAACAGTAACAGTTCAAGAGGTGCTGCATTAATTTTCGATACGCAATTAATTATTCGTTTATGAACGAATTGAGGAAACTAAGTTTTGTATCGAATACATTCATGATATGGTTAAGGATCCTATAACTGAAGGGCTATTACCCATAAGTCTTATTAAGAGAGCTCAGAGACGGGTATTAATTGATGGCCATGCGCAACTGCATATCGTACTATGAATGACTAAGTATTAGTTAATTTTCCTCATCAGTTTGATTTTGTATGTCTCTAAGAATATGTCAAGCTAGCATAATGGCATATAGACAAATATAGTTACAAATCAAACAAAGGGCTTATGAGTATTTTGATCATAACGATTAGGTTTTAAATTAAGGCTATAGTATGATTAATGGGGGTCCTGAGTCGCATAATGATTCAACGGCTGTATTTTTCTGCTATAGTACTTGTTTAAGGCTAAAATGAGTGTTAACTCCTGATCAGGCTTATCTAATACTCATAGTAAATGATTACTCGGCTAAGTAGGAGAATGTAAGATTAAATATATTATGATTTAATATTTAATCTAGTAGCCATTATAATCATTTACATTATATAGATCAAAATATATAATAACCTATTAAATAATTAGTTGGTAATTGTTGATGGACTATATTACCCTTATTAACTAATTAGGTTTCCTCCTGGGTGCTTATATAAGGAGAATTATGTTGAGGTTAAGGGGTTAGACAATTACACAATTAGACACACCCCATTAGTCATAACATCATCATTCGACCTCCTCTCCTACAGCCGAATCCCCTATTCGGTTTTCTTAGCCACCATCATCAGTTAGCATCCTAAGGAGGAACCAGACCAAGATGACAATCATGTCAAACCTTATTGCTGCGTCTTCATCTGGATTCTCTGCTAGCCTGTGCTGATGCAATCAAAGGTATGTTTTCATGTTTCCCATTATGATTAAACAGAACTGAACCAACACATCTCACCTTCATCACCACCAGACCACCACCCTACCACCGCTAGCCACTACAGCCTCCACCTCCCACCACCACCAGCCATCACCGCCTCCATCGCTCCTTCTGAAAACTATTAAATTAAATAAGAAACCCCCAAATCATACGTACACATAGACGCACGTCACGTTATCCCAACAATATCACCGTCGTTTGGGTCTCTGCCACTTTTTTCACCCTCATTTTACGAAAATGTTATCAAAATTCAGATGAATAAACCATCACCATCCCACTCAAATTTCTTCATAATCCCCATCACCGTCAATATCCTCAACAAAACCCTTTAATTCTTTCAAGATTTGGTCATGAAATTCATTTCTTTTCCACCGATTATTAATTGGTTTTGAATAATAATAATAATAATAATAATAATAATAATAATAATCGGTTACGGTTTAAGGGTTATTTATATATATGAGTTGGAGTCCCACGTCGGATAAAACCCATGGGGCGCGGTGGCACGTGCACGACAATGGCGGTGGCGCGTGCACCTTGCATCCTCTGTTTGTTTCGTTTCTGTTGTGTATTTCATTTGGGGTTTGTTTTATTTGTTTAGTGGCAATTTGGGTTATGAGAATTCAGTTGGTTGTCAAGATGGACCAAGGGTATTTTTGTAATTTTACACCCACTTAACTAAATTATTTAACGCCCATCCATTACAGGGACTATCCAAGTAACAGTTTGTTAAACCACAGAGACTATACATGCTATTTTGAAAAGGTGGGGACTAAAGGTGAAAAATGGCAAACCACAGGGACTATTCGGGCAATTAACTCTAAAAAAAAAAAGATAAGTTTTACTATCCAAATTTTCATTTATTTCCATCCCCATTTTCTTATAGGTACATTAGATTTAAATAACCCTAACTTTCACCAATCGGCCAAAAGTACTCCCAACTTTTGATTTGTACCACACCACTCCCAACTTTCAACTTATTGGCCGATAGCACTCCCAAACCAACCCAACACTAACCCAGTTTGCTAGCATCAGCTGCCACGTCACCAAACCTGTGCCACATCAGATGGCACATCATCAAAAGGCCAAGTCAGATGCCACGTCAACACACAAGTGCTAAATCAACAAAAAACTAAATGGGTTAGGGTTCAGTTAGTTTGGGAGTGCTATCGGTTAATAAGTTGAAAGTTGGGAGTGGTGTGGTACAAATCGAAAGTTGGAAGTGCTGTCGGCCAATTGGTGAAAGTTAAGGTTATTTAAATCCAATATCCCTTTGTTATATTCTATGCTAAGTAATTTGTATGTGGTAATATACATGTGTTGAAAATGATTTAATAGAAAATATTACAAAATATATATAGGGTCAGGATTTAGGGAAAACGGTGAAAAGTGTGAGAATAGTGAGAACGCTTATGGATTGTCCGATCAAAACAATCTATGGACTAGATTGGCGCGGTGGCATTTTCGTAAATAACATAAATTTTATTACGTGGACACGCTTCATTAAGGGTAAAAAAGGTAAAACATCTTTTCTGACATAAAGCGCCATTGAAAATATAAAACGGCAGGTAAATACAAAACACCAATTTTATTACTGCGTAATTTTCTGTGTTTTAGTTAAGGTCTTAGCCTACAAAAACGCCATAAAACGTAAAACGCCATAGTATATAAACGCCAAGCCTTACATCCGGATAATTGTTAGTTACATTTATTGTTATAATAATATCCCGCCTAAACTACGCGCCAAAAAAATCCTATAAATAGAAACGTCTCACCACCTTCCATTGATCACACCAAAAAACACACAAAACACAATGGTTCCCTAAATACCACTCACTGTAAAACGCCAAAAGTTGAGAGAAATCAACGATGGAAAACATCTTTTCTTTGATACTAAGTAATGTTCTGCATGAAGTTTCGCTGAATGGTTTGTTAGGTGAGGGGAGTAAGATTTTGCTGCATGAGATGGACAAATTTCAACAAAAAGGGACTGATGACACCCATATGTCATTTTGTCTTCTTTGTTCTTGAAGAAGGTTTGGATGAGCAGAAGAGACCGATCCCAGTATAAATGTTACTTTAGCCTCGATAATGATAATGAAGATAACGGGCAAATAGCATCCACCCACACGGAGTCGATCTATGACTCCAACATCCACAAACCCACTTCAACACACAAACAAGAAAAAAAAACTACGCCAAAAACCAAAACACCATTTATTTGTGACAGTTCTTGTAGTTTCAAAAGAAGAAAGAGACCGATGACAGTGAAGATTTGGATCATAAATTGCTTCTATTTGTTTTTTTTAATTTTCTTTTTCTGTTGTTTGTTATGTAATTTTCAGCTAAGACCATACAATACATTAATTCTCTAATAATAAAACGCCAAACGGGCAAATGCTTGTGAAACGCCATCATGCCAAAAAACGCTCCAAACTACAAAACTATAATAAAATTACTTTCGACAAGTACTATTATAATAAATCTAATAAAAAGGTTAAAACAATGTGCAAGAGAATAAAACAAAAAGTGCCATCTTTATCTAAACGCCATTGGAAAACAAAACACCATAATCACAGTCGTAAAGATGGGACGTGTTACAGCGATAAACAGACGAATCTGAAACAAAACACAGTAACTGCAAACAGTAAAATGAAGCGACGGAAACATAATTACTAACATTTATTATATTAAAAGCCAAATACCTGGGGAATTGAATTTATTTATCTTTTCAAAACGCCATAATTACTTGTCACTGCGCGGGAAAAAAAGTCATTATAAAAGTAGAATATGAGAACACAACTTAACACGCTAAACATTGTCTAAAACGCCACATATTGTCCAAAACGCCAAAAAACTTAAAAAATGGCTAATTGCATGGAGGTTTGAAAGGTCTGAGAGACGATTCATCCTAAAGTTCTCTGATAGGAGAAGGGTGAAGGTCATGACAATCAAAGCCATACTTGGTATGGATGAAGGGGTTCAAAGGGATATTCTGGCCCTTGGGGTTCCAATGGCCAACGATTGTGAAAGAACTCGAACGGTAATATGAAGATTGCAGAGAAAATTTCCGGCAGAAGATGTTGATGATGATGATGATCATATTGACGATACTCCTCTACCAACACTTAGAAGTTGGGTGGTGCATGAAGAAACAGGAACGGTTGAAGTGACTTATCGACACGGAGTGAAATATTCATTGCCGATGGAGGAAATGTTAAAGACAGAGAGGCTATATCTACATGAACAACTCTGTGATTTAGCACCTTCGAACGGTGCAAAATCCAGGGTTGCAATGATATTCAGGTATATGTTGCGGCAAAGAAGAGACGAGGTGATGGCGTTATACGCCAATCTAAAATTTGATGATGATGAATCTGAAGAAAGTGATGAACAAAGCGATGGGTACATCTCTGATGTAATCCCATCCACAGAAGACTATTAGTTTGTTTTCATTTGGTCTTATTGTAATCTTATGAAAATATTAGTGAATGGTAATGAATTATTAACAATGCCACGAACGCCAAAAAATGACTTGGGAAACGCCATAACGCCAAAAAAAAAATTAACTATGTGACACAAAAAAAAATTAATTCAACGAGACAGATCCAAAAAAACAGTAAAACGCCAAGTAATTAATGAATCTAGTTAACGCCAAAATTATCTTAGACGCCAAAAATAAAGCAGCATGTGGCACACGAAATCGGGAAAAAAGAATATTGAAAAGACAAAAAAACCCCTCAGACCCTGATTATATCCCACGCCACGTGTTGGGCCAGGATGCGTTCTCACACTTTAGGGCGTTTTCTCCTGATCCCGTACCTATATATATATATATATGTATATGTATGTATATCTATATCTATACTATATTATAATGCATGAGGCAAGGGCATTTTAAGATACCAAAAAAATAAGAATTTTCCCCCCTTTATTTATAGAAAAACCCCTAAAATGAGGGTAGTTTGGTATTTTAAACACTATACACTTAAATCCCTAAGGTTTTAACAAAATTATAGATAATTAGTTACAATTCACCCCTCCACAACAAACTTATAATTTTTTTACTTATTCTTGACATATCTTATAAACTATATTGTTTAAAAAAAATCCAAAGATAGCATGACGACCTACACATTTTTGTCGACGTTTCGGTAGTTGTCTTGTTCAATATCGACGAACAGATTAAAAGGTACAAGTAGATAATGCTTTAATGTACAAGTGATTAAAGAAGAAAATAACAACTAATAATCTTTTTCCTTTTAAGATACCCAAAAAATAAGAACTTTTCCTTTTTAATTTATATATACACCCTCTAAAATAAGGGTAAATTAGTATTTTTATACAATATTCTTAATTGGATTTTAATCCCTTGTTTTAATGTACAACGCATTAAACCTATCATGTTAAGAAATATGTAAATTACATTTGGCTCCATCTTTTGTAACTTCTAAATTTTGAAATAAGGTTACCAAATTAGAGCCGAAATCTATGCTTTCTCTCACCACTTCAATCGATAGAAAGAGAAACAAAAAGTGAGAACACGCAAGAGCAATATAGAGAGAGAAATCTGAGGGTGGCAGTGGTGGTGCTACGGCGGCCCCAACCATACTCCGGCGCGGTGAAAACGGATTGAGCAGGCGAGTGGCGGTGGTAATGATTCGATTACAACCTTCCATACAGTGGTGACGGTAGTGGTCCTCAAGAGCCACATAACCTTCACTGGTTCCAAGGTTAAAACGAGGAGGAAGACAATGACAGAAAACCCTAGTCGCTTCCTCCGGCGATGGTGGCTAGGGTTTCGGTGAAGACTCCGACTAGCTCTGGTAAGTCCTCTTTCGATTGTATGTTCCATCGGCTGTTAGATTGGTCCGCGTAATGACGATTGTGACGAATGCTGGTTGTTACAGCTTCCCGACAATGGTTCAAACACCTCTAATGCACTCTGGTGTAGGAGACTAGGGTTCCAACGAAGGTTAGAGGCTAAACCAACGGTGACCACAACCATCATCATCATCTTCAAGATAAGATTATGGTAGGTTATCACCTGGTTGTGAGGAACAATTAAACCTAGCTGTCATAGGTTCGTTTTAATTACAACGAAGGGGAATTGGATATTGTTGTTAAACATGTTATCTCACTGATATATGTAGGTACATATCCTTGTTTTTTTTAATTTAAATTTTCTCCGTCTAATTTATCATCTTGAATCATTTTCTTCGCAATAGAAATTGAACCCTTTTAGTTTTGTGAATAATGGATAAACATGTGTAAAGCGCAGTTGGAAGGGACAATGTAATTTAGTGATTTGATACTTTGAAGATTATTTGAAATTAATAAATTATATGTTTGAATATAATTTTTATTTCTAAGTTATATTTATTATTCCGTGCTTACCCATTGAATTCTTGACAGATATTCAGCTACGAGCAACTGCTGTTAAATCAAATTCAAGGAGAAAAGCCAGATGATGTGTATTCTGGGATTGCTTCCAGGTTAGGGCTTTTAACTATAATTTGGAAATATATATTCTTTTTTTTCATTTGGGAAAATGATGTTTTTAGATGTTGAAATTGTTGCAAATTCATATAATATCTAAATATAATTTTACAAATCCGAAGTGTCCAAGTAATACGAAATCTTATTTTAACCAGAGTGATTGGGATTAGGAAGAGAGATGCAGAGGTAGATCCGACGACTGATTGAAATGCTACACATATGTGGTCTTCGCTAGCCGGTCTTGTTAATATCACATTGATGTAAGTTTTGGTTGGGTACGTATACTGCAAAGGGAGGCTGATTTTTGCTTCTATCGTTAAACATTTATTTTTATTTTTATGTTTTAAGTTTTCTTATGTTTCTAATTTTATGTAACAATGCTACAAATGACTTATGCTACTATTTTTTATGTTATTGAGATGTGTAAGCCTTATGATATAGATAGATCAATTAGTGCCACTAACTCAAAAACCTAAGAAAACAATAAAAATAATAAAAATTTGTAGAACATCATACGAATCAGAAAACTAACCTAAGTACTATACAATAGATCACAACTGAGTTGATAAACTAACAAAAATGTGTGCCGCAATGCAAACTGTCACCCCGCCGCATCGCGCGGACACCTTGCTAGTATGTATATATATGTATACTATCTAGAGAAATGAAAATTTGTATAGAGAAAGTAAAACATAAGTTTATAAATAAACATAATTACAATAATTTATATAATAACAAATCCGGAAACATCTTAGGAACAGTTTAGGTTATCAGGTTTCTCTTGACCCGCATCTTCCAGTCTTCAACACTCTTCCTCAGGTGTGTTACGTCCGACCTTGTTTTCTCTCTTAGGTTTGTGGGTAACTCTTTTTTCATGAAAAAAAGTGTTGTCATATGTGTGTAAGTTGGCATATATTTTGGCTGTGCTACATGATATTGTTGTTGCATCTTCGAACCTAATAGGGATGGGAACTTATAAGGTTAGCACATTTGGTTTATATCTATAAAAAACTGAACCTTTTAATTTTTTCCACTCTCATGATTAAAAGATGATTGTATTAAAGTCTGACTATCTTACTATTTTAAAGAAGATACAATAACGTATGTCCATAGAAAGTAATGAAACAATCTTAATTTACATGTGAATATATTCTATTTTCCCGCCAATAGAAAAACAAACGTAGATTTTGCGACTTCGATTAAGAAGAGAATATATAATAAATTCACATCATTGCAGTAAAAACTTACTCATAACCAAATGCTAAAATTACCTATATTTATCTATGAATTGTCGTAACCATGAGCTAATGAAACCACAATGCCTGCCTTGATACACCACTAACTTACACAAATTTCGTATACTTTCTTTGCAGCAGTTTCCAAGGTGTGTATATGGCATTTTGAAACCTAGATCTGCCATGAAAGAAACAACTTCAGCTTTTCTTAGTTTAACGATTCTGCGTTGCACAAACTGGTGTATGTCGCTAACAGTGTTTCTGACTAAGATTACAAAGATCTCAATGGTGTTGATAGGCAACATCACACGGTAACATGCAATATATTGTAGTTCATTGTTGCATATATAACATGATTATAAGGAGGCTTTTAGCATTTTTCATAAACCAGTATTTTTCACTCCATATCACTGACATGTTATAAAGGAACTGTCATCTCATTAACACATCACCTCCCCTGTTTCCTTCACTTTTTTTCACTATCCTCTAATTTGGTTTTATGCCCCTTTCATTCCATATCCCCTACCCAATCATTTTCTAATCATTACTCATTTATTTAATTTATATTTTTTATATAAACTAATTTACTTAAATATTTAAATAAATATAAAAATAAAATCTAAATAAATATAACAACAAATTTTAACTTAATAAACAATTAACTTAAATATAAATTATATAATATAATTTTGATAAACACTTAAAGTAACATTTATATTTATATACATAACAAATGATAATGATAAATGATTTTATGAATAGTGTTTCTTTTTTTGTCTTTTATAGTTTTTGTTTTTTTACTATTTTTCTTTCTTTGTTTTTTTAAATTTTTTTCTTTTAAGTTTTTGTCTATTGTGATTTCTTTACTTCCAATCGCTTAACTTTATATCGATTGACGTTAAATATAAAAAACAATAAAAAAGTAGTATTTTAAAATAAAAGGGGTATCTTTTAGCTTTTATACAAACTTTAGGGGAAATTTGAAAATGCATATACCCTTCTCCCCCCCCCCCCCCCCCCACAAAGACATAACCGCTTGCCACCTTGAAAATCCTCATCTCCGGCCAAAAAAACACCCTCTCCAGTGAAGCAGTACCTTCCACGTGGCTAGGCTCCACTTTTCTTCTCCCCTTCCACGTCGTGCCTGCCTTCCCACCCCAGCCTTTCACGCCGCCACTCTCGCCCCTTTCCACGGTGTTCCGCGCCAGGTCACGCTTTCCACCATGCCACATGGCATGAGGCGTGGGTCGGTAGCACATGGCCTTATCACACACACATATAATAAAAGAAAAAAATTACACTGGTGATTCACGTGTCATATCTGTTATATGAATTTGGTCTAGAAGAATGAGACTTTTTGGTTATGGTCCATCTTATTAGTTGACTCTTGATAGATTGAAGCTAACAAACGTTACTAATAACTAGTTTTAACACTCCCGCATTGCGGGGTAAGAGAAATAAAATTGTGCTATCAGTGTTGCGGGACATGAGGCCTAAAACCGTGCTACGTAACAACCAAACGACGACCAAAACCATGAATATATTTAAAACTAAATTACGAATTTTATAACACCAACTGATTCATGTGACGTAAAACATAGATGAAGTCGAATGTATACCGACACGTATTAAAGTTCGAGAGGGTAAAAAACCTGAGGAGCCAAATGTGATTACCAAACACCGTGCTAAGTAGCAGTCAAACGATGACCAAACCCAGGAAAAAACGTAAAACAAAAACTAATATAAAAAACTAAACCCATTTAACTTTTGTCTGCAAGTTTATAATAAAACCAAAGTTTTATTAAAAATTAAAAAGTTCAAAGTTTACTATGAAAAACCCATAAAAGACAAATCACAAAAAGTTAATATTCCTCATGTTGTTGAATTAATAGATATATAGATTTTTTTTTTTGTAAATAATTAAAATATTTTATATTATTTAAAGGCAATGGCTTTTAGTATCTAAGCGTTTTGTTGGGATCGTTAAATCAAAAAATAGACGTAAACACGTTGAATCACGCGTTTATTGCGTCGTGTTAACTTGCCAAATTCAGAACGAAACGTAAAACATTATCGTTGATAATTATAACAGTAGTAGTTATATAAACTTATAAGTTTAGGGTATACTAAAATTTAAACTAAACTATAAGAGTTATATTTTATTTTTATTAATATTATAAGAGTTGTATTGTATTTTTAGTAATACTTTTAAGGAAAGAAAGTTAAAGTTACGAATATCTTAAGGGAAGAATATTAAAGTTACTAGTAGTATGAGGGAAACAAATGAAATAAATGAAAATAATGATACAATATTCACAATCAAATATCTTACTCCATCTCTATAATTATATTAAAATACACTACATTTTTTTTTCTTTTTTTCAATTAAATAATATTTTTTTATACTTTTATAATTACTTTTTCTATCTTCTCCACTAACAACCACTTTCAAAAAATATTAAAAAATTACAAATATAAACAGTATCTCTTCCAAATTTACTGATGAACAATAATTTTTTCTCTTTTTTCTCTCTCCTTCGCTCACAACAACTTACAACTACTTTCGTAAATATAAAGTTCATACTTAGGGGCTGTTTGGTAGCCTCTGAATGGTCATTAAGAGGCTACCTCTTAATGGAACTATTAAGAATTTTACCAATGAGAAGGTAGAAGAATGTGAGATGTGATGATTTACCATTCAGAGGTTACCTCTTAACCATTCAGACTTGAGGCTACCTCTTATTCATTCAGAGGTTTTAAACCCTTAAGAGGTAGCATCTGAATGGTCATTAAGAGGCTACCAAACAGCCCCTTACATAAATATGGAAGATGTATTGTGAATGCTCTAAGCAGATGCTAAAATTGCTATATGCATAAATAAATTCAACTAGTTTTTTTTTAACGTCGCGCGTTGCGGCGAAACTGAGCAAATGATAATGAAAAAACGTGATTTGAAAATAAACATGTTGTTTAGAAAGCCAAACCATTAGAACGGTTTATTTTATCATCGTACCGTTTTATGATACCAAATAAATACTTTATTTTGAGTACAAATTCGTTTTTAGCAAAACTTATAATGGAATGTCGAGAAAAAAATCAAGCACAACTATGTACTTAAGTTTTTTTTTTTTTAAAGTTATAAACGTAAATTATTAAAGAAGTATCAAATTAATCGATACATTAATATATGTTCTAAAAAAAGAAAAAAAGAATTATAAAAAATGGTAAAGGAAATACATGATTTTTAAAAAGGGAAAAAATTAAAAATATGTTATTAAAAGTAAATATAATATAATAATAAACTATTATAATATATTAAATAAAAGAATAATAAAAAAACTATATATTATTATAAAAATAAAGTTACTATTCATCATCCTTTGCTAACAATATATACTAGTGAACTTCCCCCGCGCGTTACGGCGGGAAGCCACCTAGTATCGGTTTGATTGAATAAGGCATTGATGTCGTAATCGGCACTTTGTATAGCAACTGTAAGATAAACCCCAAAAATATTGTCATGATATGCCTAAAAGAATATTGATACATAGTTTATATGGATCAAAAACTAAAAAAATGAATATCAAAAGTACAAATATCGGTACGAATGTTCGGTTGAAATCAATGTGGCACTAATGTTAATGTTGTTCCAACAATATCGGTTTTGTTCGTGACTGACACTTGCTATAGCTTATGATATAAAAGATGTGCTCTATACCGCCACCAAAGTTGTTCAGATAGTATCGATTCGGTTTGTCATCGAAACGAACAAAAAAACAAACAATTATAATTGACTCGTTCAATTTTGAACAAAGATTTTATCGAAACGCAGATAAAAATTAGGCGAATTGGAAATAAATAATCCCACGTAACTCAATTTGGTCTATGATAATCCCAAGTTAGTTATTGGCTGATAATAATCCGAACTGATCAATTTTTTTTTGTAAAATAGTCAGCCGTTAAAATAGCTTAACGGAGTTAAGTTTTTTTTTTTCGAATTACAACCCGATGTTTTAGGGCTTTTGATCAGAACGAGGATACGAGTCAATTGATATAAAACTTACCTCGAAATTGTGCTCGAAATGGCTTGCTTTTTGTTAATTGAAAGTTTAAACATCTGAATTGAAGCACCCTTTTCGTGGGTTGGGGCAGTATTTCGAGGTAAGTTTTACATCAATCGACTCGTATCCCCATTCTGATCAAAGGCCCTAAAACATCGGTTTGTAATTCAGAAAAAAACTTAACTCTGTTAAGCTATTTTAACGGCGGACTATTTTACAAAAAAAAATTATTTTTTTTTTTACCAATTTGGATTATTATCGACCAATAACTAACTTGGAATTATTATCAGCCAAATTGAGTTAGGTGAGATTATTTATTTCCAATTTGCCTAAAAATTATAATCATGCCATAACACTATATTCCGAGTTTAATAAATCATTAAACTATATTTTTAGAATAAACGAAAAATGGTAAACGACGTTAATTTATAAAATATCGTATTGAAAATTATAGAATATAAACAATATATGTTTAAAATGATTTATAATAATAAAATATTAAAAATAAAAAAAATATTTAATAATATATAAATGTTAAGTTACTGTTCCTGACCACTTTAGTTTAATATTTTTAGAATAAACGAAAAATGGTAAACGACGTTAATTTATAAAATATCGTATTGAAAATTATAGAATATAAACAATATATGTTTAAAATGATTTATAATAATAAAATATTAAAAATAAAAAAATATTTAATAATATATAAATGCTAAGTTACTGTTCATGACCACTTTAGTTTAATATATACTAGTGGGGTGAACCCCGCGCTTCGCGGCGGGCTTTCAGTCATCATCGGTTCGGTTCATTACAGTACCAGCACGATACCTACATTCGACAAAGCAATCGATACGTGTTTTGCATCGGTTGAAAACCATAAAACGAATATCGGTACCGGTGTTGTTCGATCGGTATATGTTAGGTTTGTGACGATAAAAAGGACCAACTATATTTGACGCATTCGAATAGACATGTAAGTCAACGCTGTTTTTAAACAATATATTGTTTGCATATTTAGTAAAAAAAAATAAAAACATTTTGAGTTTCAAAATTAAAAGTTGTTTCACTTTTAAAATTAATATATATATGTGGTTTACATATGAATTGAAAAATTAATATTTGTTTTTGACAACTTGATTTAGTCATTTTTTTTTCAACATCAACATTTGAATACGATACAATAATTAATTATTAAGTTTGTTTCTAAGACCACCCATAATGGGCGTTGTTTTTTCAAAAAAAAAACCCACAAAAAAATGTCCGATTCCGCCCAAGCACCGCCCCCTGGGCGTGTTTCAGCTTTTTTTGGTTTTGGCATGTTTTGAATCACGCGGTTGGGGCAAGAGTTTGACCAATGATCTTCCATCCATCTTCCATCTTCCTATTTTTTATCCAATAAGATTTTTTGATGGTTTTTTGTTTTGTTTAATTATATTACATCTCATTTAACATAATGCCCTACATCCCCACTACATCCATTTTGTAAAAATACCCAATAATGCCCCATTGCTGACTAGGCTGCCACATGACGCAAAACGCCCTAGGGTGGGGCATTATTCACCTCAACAACTACCCAAATTAGAATATTAAAATGAGATGCCCATAATTTCCAAAATAATTAACTGTGGCCATTAAATACAAGTAAATGAATTTCGATGTTTATCCAAATCAAAGCCCACATTTTCAAGTAAGCTCATCATCATGTCACTGTTCATCAACACTTATATTTCATATGTATAACTAGTGGACTTCCCCCGCGCGTTGCGGCGGGAAGCCACCCAATATCGATTTGATTGAATAAGGCATCGATGGCGTAATCGGCACTTTGTATAGCAACTGTAAGATAAACCCCAAAAAATATTGTCATGATATGCTTAAAAGAATATTGATACATAGTTTATATGGATCAAAAACTAAAAAAAATGAACATCAAAAGTACAAATATCGGTACCGATGTTCGATTGAAATCGATGTGGTACCAATGTTGATGTTGTTCCAACAATATCAGTTTTGTTCGTCACTGACACTTGCTATAGCTTATGATATAAAAGAGGTACTCTATATTGCTATCAAAGTTGTTCGGATAGTATCGATTCGGTTTGTCACGGTAAAGAACAAAAAAAACAAACAATTATAATTGCCTCGTTCAATTATAAACAAAGCTTTTTATCGAAACGCATATAAAAATTATAAGCATACCATAACACTATATTCTGAGTTTAATAAATCATAAACTATATTATTAGAATAAACGGAAAATGGTAAACGACGTTAATCGTATCTTGAAAATTATAGAATATAAACAATATATGTTTAAAATGATTTATAATAATAAAATATTAAAAATAAAAATAAAGATATAATAATATATAAATGTTAGGTTACTATTCATAACCACTTTTGTTTAATATATATAAATATAATATAATATAATAGTAACTTTGTGAGTGGCTTTTGTTTCCATAATCAATTAATATATAGATATGAAAACAATGATACATGGTACAAATAAGTATATGGTACAATTTGTGTATGCATAAATAAATTCAATAGTAACTTTATGAGTGGATTTTGTTTCATAATAATTAATATATAGATAAACTAGTATTAAGCCCCTGCGTTGCAGCGGTTGTCATAAAACTGTGTCAAATAGTATCAATGCTATACCATTATCAGCGATCACCAACACCGGAAAACTCGTAAAAACAAAATAAAGAAAAACAGAAAAAAATAAAGTCGAGCGAAAAGCAGACGTAAAATCTTTGAATTACGCACGCTCATTGCAGAGAAATTAAATCGAAACGTAAAACATAGAAAAAATAACTAAGTTAATCCAGGACCCGTGCGTTGCGACGAACATGTCAAACGGAGAAAAATAGATGTGTTTTGATGGGCCAAACGGGAAAAATATACGAAAAATGTTTAACCCCACACGCACGTTGCGTTGCGTTAACTCACAAAATTTAGAACGAAACGAAAAGCTTGGGAATGATGAAAAGTATGGTGGAACAAAATTGAAAATTAAAAAGAGTTGGGGTTAAATTGGAAAAGATGAAAAATTTTAGATTAATAAGTAAAAAAACAAAGGGTCTAAATTGCAAAAGTATAAAAGTTTTGGGTAATCTAATCTAAATATTAATAAAAGACTACAAATAATGTCACATGGTATTCTTTCCTACAACCACATAAATTTTATTTATATTTATTTAATTAATATATTAATATATTCTTTAAATACTAATAACCAATATATATAAATAATACTTATCTTTATCTTTATCCTTATCTTTATTTTGATATTAATAAATCCAATTAATAATATTATAAATATTTAATAAATTATTAATATGCTTTGTTTTAGACCCTTTGTAATATTATTAATATCAAAATAAAGATAAGGATAAAGATAAAGATAAGTAATATTTATATATATTGGTTATTAGTATTAAAAGAATATATTAATATATTAATTAAATAAATATAAATAAAATTTTCGTGGTTGAAGGAGAGAATGCCATGTGGCATTATTTGTAGTCTTTTATTAATATTTAGATTAGATATATAGACAATAAGCTAATAAACCTTTATTCCCATCTTCGGCTTTATCTTTTGGCCGTTGTCGGAGATGTG
>JARYGA010047563.1:0-40506 GCA_030545235.1 Helianthus tuberosus
AATACGAGTATGTTAAAAGTTGAATCGTTGCTGAAAATGCAGAATTCTGCACTAAAAATGAGTTTTAGGCACTTCCCGGCACTCAAACTATCACCTAGTGACACAGTCTTATGGTCCTCACTTCCCTACACCCATACTAGTGTAGTACTTTGTCCCTGCCTCATACTAGCCTCAATATAGTGTCTGTCTATGTGCTGGCATTGTCAGCACGTGTCTGAGTTATCCGCTCATTTTGCTAACTGTGCTTTGTGCATCAGGTTTGTCACTAAGAGTCTGTATGGAGCGGCTGAATGTAAAGTGATGCACATATATGTATGTAACATAAATCAGTAAGCAGTTTAAGGTGTCAGTTGTAATCACGCACAGTCATTAAGCACATAATCGAAATTAATTAATTTGTACAGTACCTGTAATTGTGAGGGTTGTCACAATCGACGTCATCACTTTCGTCATCACTATCACCAAATATTTTCATCTTCTTTCGACCAAATTTGTCTTCAATTATTTTCTTTAACTTTGGTTCCTCATTGTTAGAATGGTTTTCATCATGACGCCACTTGTCATTGTCCGGAGCGACGTATGCCATATTTGCTAAAACACCAAACATCTTCTGAGGAGGTGTACTTTCTTTGTACCGTTTATCAGCGACACCCCTAAATATCTTCAATGAATGCTCCAACATAGCATCAATCTTTAGAATATCGTTGTCATTCTTTGGAAGATTTGGATGTTGCACATTCATGATCAATTTTGGAAACCTTGGATACATCCAAAACTTGCTGCCACCAACACCCGTTCTTCCTAAATTCTCCTTCATGTTTGCAAAGATATACTTTGAAATACTGAACGGATTGTTCAATACCAAAGCAACCATCATTCCAATTAAGTCGTTTTTCGCCATGTGATAACCACTTCGCCTATTGCTCAAACATTGGATGAGAAAGTGTAACAAGAACTTGTATGGAAGCGGCAACCACGCTTTGTTGATCTGACCTCCCAAGATATCATCTACACATTTCATGTGCAATAAACATCCACGTTGGCACATTATCGGAACTGAATACGGAGCATCGGGATCATCGTGAAGTTGTAAAAGGTGTTGAGGATTTCAATAGAAAAATCCACATTCAGCTCATTCACTTTTCCATGGATTACTTCCTTTCCATCAACCTCTATAACATTTTTCGAATCCCAAAAGGCCTTTATCAACGTCTTGTACACGGGTGTTTGATGTGTAATTGCTTCATTAATCCTTGACTCACGCAAAAACTTCGTTATCTTATTAAATTCAGCTAGCTTGTCTTCCAGATCCAAATACGCAACCATGTTGTGCCGTAGTTCGGACATGATTTAAACCTCTGTCTTGTCAGTTTTCTTCGTAACTGGATTTTGTTTTTGCTCTTTAGGTGCCATCCTATATACAAATGCAACCATAATGAGAAAGATCATAAAAACATTTGAAAGCATACCTAAAAATGTTCACTGTGAACATTTTGTAGGTATTAACCCACGAAGAACCACATGTTCTAACACATATCATTCTACGAGGAACTGATTTGGACGAAAGACCTGTAACCACGAAGAAGGGTTCTTCGTAACATTCCAACGAAGAAGGGTTCTTCGTGATACTCCAATGAAGAAGGGTTATTCGTCCAATATACAGTTCTTCGTCTGATATTTGTGGATTCAAATTTAAATTAACAACGGATGAAACCAAACTGACATTTGAGATCAAAACCCAGTTTATTGACAAACCAATTCAACAATTTCTAAACAAACTGACAAACGACTAGTGATTAAACAAAAATCGACATGCAAAATCAATAACCCAGTTTATCGAAACATTTTTCAACAAATACTAAAATCATTCAGATTAGTTAAAACATTCAAGGGTATGATTCTATATAAACATTTCACTTCAATCCTACAACAAAACCAAACACATACGAGTTAGGGTTCTGATTTTCCATTAATAACAGAAACATCGGTTAACGAGCTTGACAAACTTGGTCCCTTTTGTGCAACATCCGGTTTTAAAGCCTTCTCGATTACCTTGATATTTTTATGTCTTTGTTTTGCTTCTTGTTTCTTAACAGTACGTTTGTCTTGTTTAGGTGACACAGAACGATGTTGGTAATCTTTTTCAGGGGAAGCTTTTTCAACAAGCTTTGATTTTGGAGGGTTTGTACAATTTTTAATTATGTGACCAAACTCCCCACATTTAAAACATGATCTCCTTTCAACAAATTTAGGAGACTCAGTTTGATGACTCGATGTTGAACTTGTTAGCCTTGAGGTACTTGATCCAACATCACACCCATTTATATGTTGAGTGTAATTGTTTTGACTGTTTCGTTTCAAAATCTTGACTTGTTTGACAAAATCTATATTTGATGAGTCTTCAAAAGTCTCAATTTTGTCTGTACCACTTGAGGCTACAAATTTAACATCCTTCCCCTTTTTCTTGTTATGAGCTCCTTTTGCTTCAACTTTTGGTTGTGTAACCTTAGGTTTTTGAGCTCGCTTTTCTTGTTGTGTACTTTTAGAAGCGATTGGTTGTTGTGGTTCGACTGGTAATTTTTGATTTCCGTATTTCTTTCTAACTTTGGATTTTGGGATAGGAGCACACTAAGTTACTACAACTCTTGGACTCGACTTTCCCAAAAACTTACTAGTAGAATCCTCGAAAACATTATCAATCAAGGATTGATTAACATTTTAATTGTAAACTCCATGTTCAAGTAAATTTTCTCATCACCAATCAGAGTATATAACACACTGTCGCCTTTAAAAGTAGAGACAAATGCCTTGACAGAATTGATTGGGTCGATATCTTGTTTTACAACTGATTGCACAACTGGAGTAGGAGGATAAAATAAAATATGATTCTTAAATGGAACTTCTACTCCATTCTTTTTGTCAAGAGATTGATCCTGATCAGTCACATTTGATTCATCATTTGACGAATCATAATACTCAACGGTTGGAGGACTTTGTTCTGTAACAAATGATGAATTTTCTGTCCTTTCAGATTCCTCTAAGGGATTGTCTAGTTTGAACCCCAATCCTGCTGCAAACTCTTCAGGATTAAGAGGTACAGATGGTTCAAAACGTGGCATTTCCTCCTCGTCGGGCAATTTGGTATAATTGTGTCTCAAAGGCGGTAGACACGATTTATAACCAATGCATTTGACATCCCCCTTGAGTTTTTGAACTTCAATGATGTGATCTAGCACATATCGGGAGTTAGAATAACTTTCCAATTTGAGCTTGATTGCATCATGCTCGCATTTGGCAATGGTTAACTCCTTTTTCATTTCCACAATGATATTAATGTAGTTATTAATACCCTTTTGTTTGTTCAAAACTGTTTTTGTTAACTCAGACACACTTTTCTTAAGAGTTTCAATCACAGATTTGAATTCCTTTTCATGTCGAGTTAAAGCCATATTTGCCTCCTTGCATTTAGAAAGATCAACTACCAAGCTTTGATTGTGACTATTAATTGTTTCCATTTTATGTTTTAAATCAGCACAATCATTGCATATACTAGGAGTGTCGGTTTGTACCTGACTTGTCGAAGCTGTAACATTAGCCATAAAGGCAGTTTGATAAGAAAAAGATCCATCCTCGGTAAAGAACTTCTCCATTTCTTTGGATGCAACTGCAGCTTTCCTTATCAACATAGATTTCTGGCTTTTCAGCTCCTCAGCTTCTTTCACCAAGCTATCAACCTCAGCATCAATTCCTTCCTTGACATCCGAATCCGAACCATAACCACCCACACTTGAACTTTCCTCATCAGAACTACCGTTATACCCAGAACTATCATCATCTTCAGAAAATTCCTCTCTGTGGACATGTTTGATATGATTGATGATCTTAGCATAACAAGCAGTTCCTCCTTGCCCTCCATTTTCCAATTGAACTGACCAATCACATCCTTCATCTGCGTGAACTACTAAGGCTCTGTTTGAGTTTGAAGGCCCAGACTGGTTTGAGTTGTTTAGGTTGTTAACTGCTACTATACTCCGTTCATTGTTAACTTGGTTTGTGTTGGATTAGCTTGATTGATTTCGGAAAGGTTGTGGTTTCCTTGTTTGCTAGGTCGAGTGCATTCACATTTGAATGACCTTTTTCACCATAGTTGAAGCATGTAAAGGCATCCTTATCAAAACCATACTTAGTATCCCGTTTACTCTCCAAGCTTGTTCTCCTAGTTCTACTCATGTAATCCTTTGCTCTTCTCACCGCACTTGCAAACGCCCATTTGATATCCATCAGCTCCATTTCATCCTTGTCTATTTGTTGATAGTCTTCATCAGTCAAATTAATGTTTCCAATTTGACAGGCAACTAATCCACAATAGGCACTAACCATTGTGTTTAGAAGTTCCATATGTTCCCAGGCAACTTCCACACTGACTGTAGTAAAGTTTGAGGTATCAAGTCTGACGGTGTTAGGGTTTGAAGGTTGAGAGTAATTACCATAAAAGGCTTGTTGAGAAGCTTCTGGTGTAACAACTTGTGGTTGAGGAAGAAAGGCTTTAGGATCAAATGCTTGACCATAGGGCTGAGCACTTGAATCAACTGATTGATCTGGTTTAGCTGGTGGTAGAAAAGGGTTTGCATTTGACACAAATGTTGTTTGAAGCTTCGGTTGTTGATTGGCACTAACAGTAGTATTAATACCTCCAAAGTACATCTCAGGGTTTTGTGGAACTGGAATTCGTTTTGCTTTTCGAATTTCTTCTTCATTTTTGTTCTCAAGCTTCTGAACGAATTCATAAATATTGATCACATCTAAAACACCGGTATGCTTTAGCAAGTCAATGAATTGACTCCACTTAGGTGGTAAAGCATCAGCAAAATGCATAACAATCTCTTGTGGAGTTGCATTGACCTTGTAAGAGTACATTTCACTAAGCAAGTGATAGAAATGAGTTGTCATATCGCTTAGTGTTTCATTCTCCATAAACAGAAACCCTTCAAACTCTTTCTTTAAAAGATCATGGCGGATCTTTCTTGTTGCTGCATTTCCTTCCCCTCTAGCTTCCAAGGTGTCCCACAAATTCTTAGTAGTGGTATAGTACATGAATTGATGATAAATATCCTTATGAAGTGTTTAAATAAGGTTAGCAAAGGCCTTCTTCTCAAGATCATAAGCCTTCTTATCACTTTCGACCATTTCTGCCAAAGAGATTGGATTAGAACCAACTTCTTCGAGAGCTTCATTGTACGGTGTAGTAAAGCATGTCCACAACTCGGTATTTTGACCCAGAACATAAGTATGAAAATGACTTTTCCATGATGGATAAGCGTTCAGGTGATTTATCTTTGGTGGACGATTGTTGCTTCCGGTTTCACTCTCGCTAATGAGAAGAGTTTGAATGCTCTGGTTTTGATTTGTAACACATGCCCATTGATTAGCGGTAATCATGGCCGTTTGTTGAGGCATTAACAATTTTACCCATGAGGTTGCGGAGCTAGATTGTGATGAATCTTGGCTTGTACTCGAGCTACTACCCCAATCCCAAGGATTTGTACCCATTTTAGATGTATGATTAATAACAAATGCTTAAAAGCTCAAATTAAACAAGTTTAATATCAATTGTAAAGCTACTGTGAAAAATGCAACTGTCAAAATCCACGAAACACTAACGCCACAAAAAATTGATGATGGCGAAAGACCTATTCAAGAAGAAGTGGTCTTTCGTGAATATCTTTTACTTTCCATGAAAAATAGATATCCACGAAGAACCTGTCATGAAGAAGAAGATCTTTCGTAGACTACCAAATCAATGAAGAACTAAGGTTATTCGTTGACTTCAGTTCTTCGCAGATGTGGATGTTCGTGAAAAGGTTGTTCGTAAATAGATTTTTCATGAAAAGGTTGGTGAGAAGTTTCCTTTTAAGACAGAATCAATTTTCTGAAATTCGGAAAGTTGGTAGGTGTTTATCTAGATTTGGTTAATCAACCAACATTCAAACAAACACTTTTCAGTTAAAGTTTAAAATTATCTTTCAACTCAAGGAATATTCCGGTGACTTTTCCGACCAAAAACTTCACTGAAAAGTTGTCGAACTAAAAATTTGCTAGAAATTTCAAGAAAAACCGTATTTTAACATGTCTCCATATATTTTAACAAGGTTTTTGTAAAAATTTTCAGCAAACACCAAGATTTTCTTAAGTTTTAACCCATTTTACTTGTAAAAACTCAAGTTTCTTGTTTTAAGCTCAAGAACACTTCCAAAAAGCTTCACAACTTGCTCAAACACAACAATATGTTTGGTTTTAAATAAGGAAGAGAGCCAAAGCTCTGATACCACTTGTAGGTCCACTTGGAGGATCAAGATTAAACCTACTTCGTTGTTTATAACACACTAACGAGTGCGGAATCCACGTAAGTATGCAAACCAAAGCAACGAAGAACAAACACAAAGTAACCAAAGATTCACTATCTTGATTAATTCGAAGAGAACTAGTACAAACACATACACACAATGTTCATACAGACTCTGAAATCCCTCTTGCTAAAATGTGAAGTCAAGCTATCTATTTATAAGCCCATACCCAGTAACACTACGAAGAATGTTACTGGGCCAACGAAACATGTCCACGAAGTATATGATTCTTCGTGGACCAAACCAACGAACAATAGAGTCACGAAGAAGGGTTCTTTGTCACTACCACAAATGGACGAATAACATGTTTCGTGTGAATGATCTCCCACGAAGAATAGGTTCTTCGTGGGTAGGCTGCAAACAAACAAACATAAACAGAACACAGACAGCAAACATCAAACATAACACAACTTACAGACAGCACGCATGCAACTGTTTTACATACGTCAGAAAGCAAATGTCCTACCAAATCAAGATAGGAGGATATCTTGACTTGGTCGACTCGACCAAAACTATACAGACACGTTAAACAAAGACCGTACAATTACATACGTAACTAAGAACAAGCGACAGACACAAAACTGTACCAACATCTACAACATTAAGTTGGTTCTCTTTCTTTGTTTATATTTGTATACATTGTACATTTTCTTTATTCCCAGTATTCGATTATTAAGCTTAAACCTGGAAAACAAGAAAAAATAACAGAGAAATTAGCCCTGTAAAATATTGGTCCTAATGTCATTGTCTCAATATTGTGTCCATACAACAGCATTTGGAAGTCAACACTAAGATACGGTTTTACCAATATAATAATTCAAATATGTGTGATTCTCAACAACTCGGATATTACTAGTGCAGGCAATATTCGATTGCAAGGAGAATGAAAGTTAAAGGGAATTTGAAAGTCTTAACGAGTTTTTTTTAATAATTTGTAGTACTAGTTGCTGAATGACACAGTGCTTGTGGGCTAATCCAGATCTAGAATTCAAAAAAGGTGTAGAAGCCGATAATTTTACGTTTAGTATACATATAGGGTTATGCATACATATAGGGTAAAACATGAAGTTGAAATTATTTAAACAGAATACAAACATTAAGTTAAATGCCTTTTGAATATGAATATGAATATTAAAGGAATCATAGAAGTATAAACTGAGTTGCCCATTTAGTATATGTTGTTAGTAGTGTAATGTTTGTATTCTGTTTGAATATTTTTTTTGAACGACCAACGAATAAAAGCCCGGTTAGGGTTCTGATTTTCCATTAATAACATTTCACTTCAATCCTACAACAAAACCAAACACATACGAGTTAGGGTTCTGATTTTCCATTAATAACAGAAACATCGGTTAACGAGCTTGACAAACTTGGTCCCTTTTGTGCAACATCCGGTTTTAAAGCCTTCTCGATTACCTTGATATTTTTATGTCTTTGTTTTGCTTCTTGTTTCTTAACAGTACGTTTGTCTTGTTTAGGTGACACAGAACGATGTTGGTAATCTTTTTCAGGGGAAGCTTTTTCAACAAGCTTTGATTTTGGAGGGTTTGTACAATTTTTAATTATGTGACCAAACTCCCCACATTTAAAACATGATCTCCTTTCAACAAATTTAGGAGACTCAGTTTGATGACTCGATGTTGAACTTGTTAGCCTTGAGGTACTTGATCCAACATCACACCCATTTATATGTTGAGTGTAATTGTTTTGACTGTTTCGTTTCAAAATCTTGACTTGTTTGACAAAATCTATATTTGATGAGTCTTCAAAAGTCTCAATTTTGTCTGTACCACTTGAGGCTACAAATTTAACATCCTTCCCCTTTTTCTTGTTATGAGCTCCTTTTGCTTCAACTTTTGGTTGTGTAACCTTAGGTTTTTGAGCTCGCTTTTCTTGTTGTGTACTTTTAGAAGCGATTGGTTGTTGTGGTTCGACTGGTAATTTTTGATTTCCGTATTTCTTTCTAACTTTGGATTTTGGGATAGGAGCACACTAAGTTACTACAACTCTTGGACTCGACTTTCCCAAAAACTTACTAGTAGAATCCTCGAAAACATTATCAATCAAGGATTGATTAACATTTTAATTGTAAACTCCATGTTCAAGTAAATTTTCTCATCACCAATCAGAGTATATAACACACTGTCGCCTTTAAAAGTAGAGACAAATGCCTTGACAGAATTGATTGGGTCGATATCTTGTTTTGCAACTGATTGCACAACTGGAGTAGGAGGATAAAATAAAATATGATTCTTAAATGGAACTTCTACTCCATTCTTTTTGTCAAGAGATTGATCCTGATCAGTCACATTTGATTCATCATTTGACGAATCATAATACTCAACGGTTGGAGGACTTTGTTCTGTAACAAATGATGAATTTTCTGTCCTTTCAGATTCCTCTAAGGGATTGTCTAGTTTGAACCCCAATCCTGCTGCAAACTCTTCAGGATTAAGAGGTACAGATGGTTCAAAACGTGGCATTTCCTCCTCGTCGGGCAATTTGGTATAATTGTGTCTCAAAGGCGGTAGACACGATTTATAACCAATGCATTTGACATCCCCCTTGAGTTTTTGAACTTCAATGATGTGATCTAGCACATATCGGGAGTTAGAATAACTTTCCAATTTGAGCTTGATTGCATCATGCTCGCATTTGGCAATGGTTAACTCCTTTTTCATTTCCACAATGATATTAATGTAGTTATTAATACCCTTTTGTTTGTTCAAAACTGTTTTTGTTAACTCAGACACACTTTTCTTAAGAGTTTCAATCACAGATTTGAATTCCTTTTCATGTCGAGTTAAAGCCATATTTGCCTCCTTGCATTTAGAAAGATCAACTACCAAGCTTTGATTGTGACTATTAATTGTTTCCATTTTATGTTTTAAATCAGCACAATCATTGCATATACTAGGAGTGTCGGTTTGTACCTGACTTGTCGAAGCTGTAACATTAGCCATAAAGGCAGTTTGATAAGAAAAAGATCCATCCTCGGTAAAGAACTTCTCCATTTCTTTGGATGCAACTGCAGCTTTCCTTATCAACATAGATTTCTGGCTTTTCAGCTCCTCAGCTTCTTTCACCAAGCTATCAACCTCAGCATCAATTCCTTCCTTGACATCCGAATCCGAACCATAACCACCCACACTTGAACTTTCCTCATCAGAACTACCGTTATACCCAGAACTATCATCATCTTCAGAAAATTCCTCTCTGTGGACATGTTTGATATGATTGATGATCTTAGCATAACAAGCAGTTCCTCCTTGCCCTCCATTTTCCAATTGAACTGACCAATCACATCCTTCATCTGCGTGAACTACTAAGGCTCTGTTTGAGTTTGAAGGCCCAGACTGGTTTGAGTTGTTTAGGTTGTTAACTGCTACTATACTCCGTTCATTGTTAACTTGGTTTGTGTTGGATTAGCTTGATTGATTTCGGAAAGGTTGTGGTTTCCTTGTTTGCTAGGTCGAGTGCATTCACATTTGAATGACCTTTTTCACCATAGTTGAAGCATGTAAAGGCATCCTTATCAAAACCATACTTAGTATCCCGTTTACTCTCCAAGCTTGTTCTCCTAGTTCTACTCATGTAATCCTTTGCTCTTCTCACCGCACTTGCAAACGCCCATTTGATATCCATCAGCTCCATTTCATCCTTGTCTATTTGTTGATAGTCTTCATCAGTCAAATTAATGTTTCCAATTTGACAGGCAACTAATCCACAATAGGCACTAACCATTGTGTTTAGAAGTTCCATATGTTCCCAGGCAACTTCCACACTGACTGTAGTAAAGTTTGAGGTATCAAGTCTGACGGTGTTAGGGTTTGAAGGTTGAGAGTAATTACCATAAAAGGCTTGTTGAGAAGCTTCTGGTGTAACAACTTGTGGTTGAGGAAGAAAGGCTTTAGGATCAAATGCTTGACCATAGGGCTGAGCACTTGAATCAACTGATTGATCTGGTTTAGCTGGTGGTAGAAAAGGGTTTGCATTTGACACAAATGTTGTTTGAAGCTTCGGTTGTTGATTGGCACTAACAGTAGTATTAATACCTCCAAAGTACATCTCAGGGTTTTGTGGAACTGGAATTCGTTTTGCTTTTCGAATTTCTTCTTCATTTTTGTTCTCAAGCTTCTGAACGAATTCATAAATATTGATCACATCTAAAACACCGGTATGCTTTAGCAAGTCAATGAATTGACTCCACTTAGGTGGTAAAGCATCAGCAAAATGCATAACAATCTCTTGTGGAGTTGCATTGACCTTGTAAGAGTACATTTCACTAAGCAAGTGATAGAAATGAGTTGTCATATCGCTTAGTGTTTCATTCTCCATAAACAGAAACCCTTCAAACTCTTTCTTTAAAAGATCATGGCGGATCTTTCTTGTTGCTGCATTTCCTTCCCCTCTAGCTTCCAAGGTGTCCCACAAATTCTTAGTAGTGGTATAGTACATGAATTGATGATAAATATCCTTATGAAGTGTTTAAATAAGGTTAGCAAAGGCCTTCTTCTCAAGATCATAAGCCTTCTTATCACTTTCGACCATTTCTGCCAAAGAGATTGGATTAGAACCAACTTCTTCGAGAGCTTCATTGTACGGTGTAGTAAAGCATGTCCACAACTCGGTATTTTGACCCAGAACATAAGTATGAAAATGACTTTTCCATGATGGATAAGCGTTCAGGTGATTTATCTTTGGTGGACGATTGTTGCTTCCGGTTTCACTCTCGCTAATGAGAAGAGTTTGAATGCTCTGGTTTTGATTTGTAACACATGCCCATTGATTAGCGGTAATCATGGCCGTTTGTTGAGGCATTAACAATTTTACCCATGAGGTTGCGGAGCTAGATTGTGATGAATCTTGGCTTGTACTCGAGCTACTACCCCAATCCCAAGGATTTGTACCCATTTTAGATGTATGATTAATAACAAATGCTTAAAAGCTCAAATTAAACAAGTTTAATATCAATTGTAAAGCTACTGTGAAAAATGCAACTGTCAAAATCCACGAAACACTAACGCCACAAAAAATTGATGATGGCGAAAGACCTATTCAAGAAGAAGTGGTCTTTCGTGAATATCTTTTACTTTCCATGAAAAATAGATATCCACGAAGAACCTGTCATGAAGAAGAAGATCTTTCGTAGACTACCAAATCAATGAAGAACTAAGGTTATTCGTTGACTTCAGTTCTTCGCAGATGTGGATGTTCGTGAAAAGGTTGTTCGTAAATAGATTTTTCATGAAAAGGTTGGTGAGAAGTTTCCTTTTAAGACAGAATCAATTTTCTGAAATTCGGAAAGTTGGTAGGTGTTTATCTAGATTTGGTTAATCAACCAACATTCAAACAAACACTTTTCAGTTAAAGTTTAAAATTATCTTTCAACTCAAGGAATATTCCGGTGACTTTTCCGACCAAAAACTTCACTGAAAAGTTGTCGAACTAAAAATTTGCTAGAAATTTCAAGAAAAACCGTATTTTAACATGTCTCCATATATTTTAACAAGGTTTTTGTAAAAATTTTCAGCAAACACCAAGATTTTCTTAAGTTTTAACCCATTTTACTTGTAAAAACTCAAGTTTCTTGTTTTAAGCTCAAGAACACTTCCAAAAAGCTTCACAACTTGCTCAAACACAACAATATGTTTGGTTTTAAATAAGGAAGAGAGCCAAAGCTCTGATACCACTTGTAGGTCCACTTGGAGGATCAAGATTAAACCTACTTCGTTGTTTATAACACACTAACGAGTGCGGAATCCACGTAAGTATGCAAACCAAAGCAACGAAGAACAAACACAAAGTAACCAAAGATTCACTATCTTGATTAATTCGAAGAGAACTAGTACAAACACATACACACAATGTTCATACAGACTCTGAAATCCCTCTTGCTAAAATGTGAAGTCAAGCTATCTATTTATAAGCCCATACCCAGTAACACTACGAAGAATGTTACTGGGCCAACGAAACATGTCCACGAAGTATATGATTCTTCGTGGACCAAACCAACGAACAATAGAGTCACGAAGAAGGGTTCTTTGTCACTACCACAAATGGACGAATAACATGTTTCGTGTGAATGATCTCCCACGAAGAATAGGTTCTTCGTGGGTAGGCTGCAAACAAACAAACATAAACAGAACACAGACAGCAAACATCAAACATAACACAACTTACAGACAGCACGCATGCAACTGTTTTACATACGTCAGAAAGCAAATGTCCTACCAAATCAAGATAGGAGGATATCTTGACTTGGTCGACTCGACCAAAACTATACAGACACGTTAAACAAAGACCGTACAATTACATACGTAACTAAGAACAAGCGACAGACACAAAACTGTACCAACATCTACAACATTAAGTTGGTTCTCTTTCTTTGTTTATATTTGTATACATTGTACATTTTCTTTATTCCCAGTATTCGATTATTAAGCTTAAACCTGGAAAACAAGAAAAAATAACAGAGAAATTAGCCCTGTAAAATATTGGTCCTAATGTCATTGTCTCAATATTGTGTCCATACAACAGCATTTGGAAGTCAACACTAAGATACGGTTTTACCAATATAATAATTCAAATATGTGTGATTCTCAACAACTCGGATATTACTAGTGCAGGCAATATTCGATTGCAAGGAGAATGAAAGTTAAAGGGAATTTGAAAGTCTTAACGAGTTTTTTTTAATAATTTGTAGTACTAGTTGCTGAATGACACAGTGCTTGTGGGCTAATCCAGATCTAGAATTCAAAAAAGGTGTAGAAGCCGATAATTTTACGTTTAGTATACATATAGGGTTATGCATACATATAGGGTAAAACATGAAGTTGAAATTATTTAAACAGAATACAAACATTAAGTTAAATGCCTTTTGAATATGAATATGAATATTAAAGGAATCATAGAAGTATAAACTGAGTTGCCCATTTAGTATATGTTGTTAGTAGTGTAATGTTTGTATTCTGTTTGAATATTTTTTTTGAACGACCAACGAATAAAAGCCCGGTTACCCGGAATAACCCAATGGCAAACGGCAAGCCCATACGCCTGCGACTGCAGACGACGTTTGATAGCCCATCATCTCCGGTTCCAAGGAAAACCTGCTACCCAAAGGTCCACTGCGGAAAAACCAATCAGGATCGGATTCGAACCGGGGATCAGATTTTGTTTGAATAATATATGTATGGATTGGATTTGAGTATGGTTTGTGTTCAATCGGGTCAGGCTTGCCCAATTAGAGTTGCAGTAGTTCATTTGGGTCGTTTGTTGTCTATAATGGGTTTTAAGAAAGCTTGGGTTTGGGCACTCCGCCATCTTTGTACCTTATGATCTTAGCTAAAACCATCTCACTCATCTTCCACTTGCAGACTTGACACAGGGCCATGTTAGTATACTATGTGATGCCTCCCACCCTTAGTTTGCGACTATGTGTATTAGTCATATTGCAAATTATATCAAACCTACAGTTATGATGTTCTAAAACTAATGAATCTTAATAATTAGTAAATGTCAGTGGTAGTATTGTGTAAATACGGGCTAAGTATTTAATCCTTCGCTTGTAAAATCATAATTACAATTTATCAATACAACATACACTATTAAACAATTAAATACACACACTTAAGGGTTTACCTGTGATTTCAAGCATTGTTTTTATTAAAAAAAATAAGTAGCATTTCAATTAAAGAATAAGTATTAGTAGAAGATGAGTCCATGTATTTTTTTAAACTTTGTGTTACATATGAAATTCTAGTAGAAGGACGAGCAATTATTGAGTCCATTGTCGCATGAAACAAGTTGAGACTAAATCATATGCTTTAAAGACATAAATGGAGGTGTGTGTTTTGTTTATAAAGTGCAACAAGCCCATCCCAATGTGAGGTTAGCTCGTTTGGTGGAGACACATGCCTCTTAAAAGAGAGATCCTACATTTAAACTTGGGCAAATGGCTAGTTGAGAATCATTGGTGTAATGTAAAGTATGTTAGCCTATTAATCCACTTAATTATTGGATCCTTATTTGTTACTAGTTATGGGTCAAATATGTAAATAGTATAAAGTAAGTTTAAGTCACATATGTATTTGTATTAAGTAGAAGGGTCAAATGTGCAGCCTTTAAAGTTTGAAACTGATTTGTGAAGGGACACGATGGTTCACAAAACAACACATCGGTTCTTCATGTCTCTGCACATGTATATATATATGTCAAAGTCAATGTAAACAGTTAATGCATGGTAGTTTCTGTTTTCAATATAATATTCCCACTATTATCATTATTTCATTTCTTTCATTCTCATTTCAATATTACTACAAAACAATCTACTGCAAACATGAAGAAAACTAACAAACCAAAGAAGATCTTGGGAAACCCACTGTCAATAAGTGGTATCAGAGCAAGAACAAGTGGTATCAGAGCGCAGGCGGGAAGAAGAACAAACAAATTCAAAGCCAAGAACAGGGCCGATCGTGATAAGGTTAAAGGCCTCGAACAGTTTTGTTCGGGTGTTGATTCCGTTCGCCAGTTCGGACAGTGGAGAACCACGAAGGACCGAGAGGGTCTTGCACAGGGTAGTGCGGGTGTTGGTTCTGATCCGTGGAGGGAACGTATGGGAATCACGAGGGGTCTTTCGAAGTTGGATATCGGTTCTGGTTCGATGGTACATGGCAAAAGGTTTGCGAAACCGGGCATGGTGAACAAGAAGCGGATGGCAGCGAAGCGAATTGTCAAGAAGGCGCAGACCTTCAAACGTGGTTATTTCAGGAGTCTGAAAATCAGATGTTACTCTTGTAATGTCGTTGGTCATAAAGCAATAAACTGTCCCGGTAAGTACCTTGAAGTTTCTTCTCCCGTTTTACATCTTCCTAAAGATTATCTGGTTAAGGGTACCGATTTGGGTACATGGGATGGATGTTGGTTTGTTGATTTATCGTATAAGAAGCATATGACGGGGAATGAAAACATGTTCAAAAACTTGAACAAGTCTCCTGGTGTTGAAATTGGAGAAGTTGAAATCATGATAAATGGGCAAACACGAGTCATACCCGGTGTGAATTTTGTACCCGCCTTGAAAAGGAAAAATATTCTAAGTTTGAATCAATTGAATGATCAAGGGTACAATGTAACATTCGATGGTGATGTATGTTACATAAGTGACATGTTTGCAATCATGAATGGTCCAAATAACACCGGAGAATTGGTCGGTGAAAATGAACAAGAAAATGATTATTGGAGTGATTATATTGAAAAATTGGATGATCAAAGTGCCAATGAACTTAAGTTGGGAAAACTTGAAGCCGATCTTGAAGGCTACTTTGATTCCAATATTAAACAAGGAGAAAGTTTGATAAAAAATGGTCAAAACCTTGAATCACTTGTGTCCAATGATCCTACTATTTGGGTTACTTTCTTAGACACTTTGCATATTCCCGACTATGTTGAGGAATCAAAAGAAGCTTTAAGAATTGAATTTGCAAAGTTTGTCAAATGGTTTTGTGAAGAAATGTTTGGGCAAAGAAACAAGGAATACCCGCCTAAACTACCAAATGGATGTGCCATAGAACTTCTAGATCTTTACATGTTTGTTGAAGAAAATGGGGGATATCAAAATGCCTCCAAAAACAACAAGTGGGCTGATATAGCCATGAAACTTGGGTTACAAGATATGTATGCAGCAAACTTAAGGATCATTTATCAAGGCTATTTAGACTTGATGTCATGGAGGTACAATATGGAAAAGGATAGTTTGAAAATGGTTGGTGAGCCGAGTTGCTCGATGGATGTCAAAGTTGAGAGTTTGAATGAAGATAAAGATGTATTCATGGAAGATATCAAGAGGGATGTACATGCTGAAAAACTGGAAGAAGCACCTATTGACTTAGAAGATGTTCTAAAAATAGGCGGATCACTACTTGATGAAGACCTTGAAGATCTCAACTTGGAAGATTATGAAGATTTGGATGATTTCGTTCTCCTGGACGACGGAGAACCTGCTGAAGATTGAAGTTCAAGACTGCACCAAAATTAAATGGATTAAGGGGGTGAATGTTAGCCTATTAATCCACTTAATTATTGGATCCTTATTTGTTACTAGTTATGGGTCAAATATGTAAATAGTATAAAGTAAGTTTAAGTCACATATGTATTTGTATTAAGTAGAAGGGTCAAATGTGCAGCCTTTAAAGTTTGAAACTGATTTGTGAAGGGACACGATGGTTCACAAAACAACACATCGGTTCTTCATGTCTCTGCACATGTATATATATATGTCAAAGTCAATGTAAACAGTTAATGCATGGTAGTTTTTGTTTTCAATATAATATTCCCACTATTATCATTATTTCATTTCTTTCATTCTCATTTCAATATTACTACAAAACAATCTACTGCAAACATGAAGAAAACTAACAAACCAAAGAAGATCTTGGGAAACCCACTGTCAATAAAGTATGGGTAACATTTGCCGTTCAAAAAAGTGCAACAAGCTTACTATCCAAATAAAAACAAACCAAAAAGAGATTTTTGCTTGACAATTTTCATAATAGTAAGCATTTTCTTTATAAAAAAAAACTTGTCATATTTATGAGAATTGAAAAACTTATTCCTTTTAGCAGGACACTAGCAGTTTCTATATTACCATGATCAGATTAAAAAAACAAAAGAGAATTATGTGTTATATTTATAGTGTATTTAGTAAAAATGAGTTATATAGTCTTGCAAATTAACAATTTAACCACAAACTTTGAATAACACTAACATTTTTTGACATGTAACGAATGAGTATGCTCTTTGTGTTCAACAATCGTTAATCATTTTCTATTGATAAAAGTGTCTTGGAAGTGAAGTAGTATAAAAGGAGAGGAAGAGATTTGGATATGAAAAGCTAGTTGGATCTTTTCTTCGCTTTAAATAATATCTTTAGAGTTCTATGAAGATCCTATGTGAATCCTGCGATTTAGATAAGGGAGATTAGGTCTAGTAAGATGTCTTTCACCGGATGATTGCTCATTTGAAAGCATCAAAACAACTTCGGACATGGCTGGTCTTTCTGACGCCGGTGACTGGGTGCATAACAAAGCTATCTCAATAATCTTCTTCACATGTTTTTCTTCATCTGGATTGATATCCATTGTCTCATCAACTAGCATCACAACTTTTTGATTTTCATACAGCTTCCATGCCTGTTGCCAGTTGTAGCATAACATTTACGATATCAAATTAGTAATTCTCCAAAAATGAGAATTTTGATATCAGCTTAGGTATTAAACTCATCTTTGACGTTTCTTAAATAAATAAATGAGGAAATCACAAAAATAGATATCTTAACCAACAAAATTTACAAAATAAACAATAACTTGTGCCAAAATAAAGATGTCAAAACTAGCCAACCAGGATGACAAATAGGTGACAAATATGATCTGATGCCTAAAATAGCTAAATTTAACCGACACGAAAAGCCTTGAAAAATACAACGGGGTTCAGAAAATCAATCAAAATACTACATGTGTAAAGTGTGGTGTTGAATTTCTACGGCAACTGAAAAGCGGGGGCTAATTTCAGCTAGCGGATTTAAAATAGGGGTTAATTTATGTTGACCGATGATAAACATGGTTAAATCCAGTCGTTGATGAAAACCACAGGCTATGTTTATCCGACGAATAAAAAGTGCTAGCTAAATAATAGATGGCAACTAAATCTTGCAAACGCTTTACACATTTTCAATTTGAATGGTTATTATATGTGACTTTATTCTATTTCACCATGGGGTTTTTTTTCTATTTGGTTAAGCACTAGCTACCTCATCCGACCAATCTTATTTGTCATCTCAAGATTGGCCTTTTGGACATGTCTATTTTGCTAAAGTCTGAATGCTAATGTCTATTTTTTGATTTTGCCAGTCAACATATTTATTTTAGTAATTTTCCCTATATAAAACCCTTGTTCCCACCGTTACACCACCATATATAATGTTATATATGTGTGTGTGAAATAAGATTAACAATATGATATAAGAACCATCTAGTGAGATGACTACTCTTATTTCTTCTTGTTAATATTTATTGATTATGTTAATGAAACAGAAAAAGGGAAAAGGTGTAAGTTTATATCTCACATGTTCGAGGAGAAATTCGGTTGATGGTCCATCCAAGTTCTGGGAAGTACACATTTGGCCACTAATGATTTCGAGTACTACTATACCAAAGCTGAAAGTGTCAACTTTATCCGATAAAATGCCATATCGTACGTATTCCGGCGCTGTGTAGCCCCTAGTATTGTAATAAAAGAATGTGATTAGATGCAATATGAGAAATTTCATGAACTTGTCTTGTAAATCAACATTCAATGTCCCAACAAACTTAGTGATAACATGACTTTGATCCTCAGGCTGAAACCTTGCAAATCCAAAATCTGCTATTTTTGGTTGTAAAGCATCGTCAAGGAGAATGTTGCTTGATTTTATATCTCTGTGCACAATTCTAACATGGACTTCTTTGTGTAGATGAGCGAGACCCCTAGCTATACCTAAGATAATGTCATATCTTATTTTCCAGCTTAGGGTGCCCTTTCTTTCACCTATAATGAATTTGATTAGGTCGTGTAAATGTTAGCAAATAGAGATTTTCTTATGAATTCACATAAAATTGTTAATAGAAACATACCCCATAGAAACCTGTCAAGGCTTCCATTTGGCATATATTCCAGGACAAGAAGTAAATTGGATCCGTCAATGCACCAACCAAGGAGACCGAGAAGATTTCGATGACGAATTTGACTTATAAGTTGGATTTCATTTTCAAAGCCTATTTTTGCTCCAGCATGTCTAACTTTAAGCTTCTTAACTGCCACAACTTTCTCGTCATCAAAAATTGCCTATTAAACCATTATAAATGAAAGTAGCTATAAGAGTTATTCAACTTCCATGCCAAAGTAGCTACTAAAATTCCTAAATTATTCGTTTGTTGAAAGATCGAACAATATACTTTAAGACGTGTTACATGTATATTGGTAAATTATCATTTTGAATCATTTTCTAATAGATCACATTTTTCAGAAATAACAATAAAAAGCATATAATAGTAACTTAACTTTTTTATTTTTAGTTTAACTTATATCGTGTCAGATTTTTTTTTTTTTTTTTTTTCTTATCATCAATACAATTGTAATTATGATTAATATTGAAAAAACTAATGAAATAAAACTTTCAGATGAAACGGTTATAACTTTTAATGAAATAGTTTTGGATAGATCTCTAACGCAATAATTAAAAGGTATATTTAATTTTTCTTGTGTCGGAAACTTGACTTGACTGAAAACTTATTTTTTTATATTTTAGATTATATTTTGTTGTGTCGGAAATTTGTAAAAAATCATAGATTTTATTTGTTTAGTTTTATCCCATTATAGTATAATATTTAAATATATATCCCTAATCTCGTAGTTCTGTGTTCGAATGGTAGTTATGAATGTTTGTGTGTGGCCGAAAGATCTGAGTTCGAATCTTGGTTAACCTCTTTTACTTTTTAAGGTATTGTGCTGGCTCAACCCCGTCGACAAACTTTAGTAATTAAGTATTCAATGATGACATATTTTTGACAAACTTTAGTAATTAAGTATTTAATGATAATAAAAATACCAATAAAGACTGTGCGTTGTGGCCGCGCGAGAAGGACGACGCGAGCCACGGCGACCTTCGATCGCTCGCGAACACCGCAATAAGGTGACGTTAGCGCCAGTGCGAGATGGGTGATACGAGGGTGGTAGCGGGTGCTTTTGTTGACCGTTACATGGGATGGCTAAATATAGCCGTTAGGAGTTATTAAAAAATCGAAATTTATTTTAAAAACCTATATAAACCCTTTAAAATCCACATTTTTCCATTACTTTTTTTAAAAAAACCTCTTACTCCCACCACTATCACATATTTGTTAAAAAGTAAAGTCTCTTACTCTCATCAAAATGGAATGCAATGCATTTTCTTCGTCGGATTCTTTCGAAGAAGAAGACGATCTCATTATGGAAGTGGGTAAGATAACAGTTAACTAATTGGTTGAGCGGATCGAGAGGGGGCAAACCAAACAATGATACGTCACTATTTTAGCCCCGATCCCATTTACGATGAAGAACATTTTAGGTAACGTTTTCGAATGAGTAGACAATTATTTATGCGTTTATTGAATGATTTGTCGAAGCGAAATCCTTTTTTCAACAAAGCGAAGATGCGAGAGGTAGACTCGAGTTCACCTCTATACAAAAATGTATCGCCACTCTACGACAACTAGCGTATGAGATTTCATTAGACGGAATGGATGAATATCTAGAAATGTCCTAATCACTTCATTTTTTTTGTCAAGGTATATACATCTTTATTTAAATTATATATATTTTAAAATTTTAAGTTTAAATTTGACAACGCATGTTTCATTTTTTTTATTCTTTTTTCGTCGCATGATCTTGGATTTGGCATGCGTTTTTTGGGTCAACTAACGACCGTAATGTTATCGATCAATCAATATTCGATGACATTATCGACGGAGTTGAGCCAGCACAATCGTTTATGCAAACGCTGAACATTTCAAGTATGTGTAACAACCCGACTTTCGAAGTCAAAGTCAAAGTACAAGTCAAAGTCAAAGTCCAAGGAAGAAAAGGTTGCTAATTGGAATCTGTCATTCCTTGCTTAACTATTGCTTGTACCCTCAAACCTAGATAATCGATACTTTAATTTACACTTGTTAGTTGTATTATGTGGAGTAAATGCAATAATCGCTATTAATCGCTAATCTACTTATCGTTAACCGCATCGCTATCGCATCGCAACTCGAATTACAGGTTCTGGATATTGTTTTACGTGTGTGTGCTATTATGTGTTACTTGTGCATGCTTATATTGTTTGAGGTGGTTATTCGAAAACGCAATCGCAACTCTATCGCAACGCAATCTCATCGCAAACTCGAAATCTAAAGGTTTACTTTTGTGGTTAATAGTAGTTATATTAGTTGTGTAACTAGTGTGTAATACTATTGCATCGCTTACTCGTAACGCATCGCAACACTCAACGCACGAAACAAAAAGCCGGAAACCAACTGGCAAAAGCCATCTGATCGAAGGACCATTCGATCGAATGGTCATCCGTCCAGATGACCATCCGATCGGATGGCCATCCGATCGGAAGGCCCTCCGACCCATTCTTGCACCACCTTTCTTCTCCTCTTGCCTATAAATAGCACCTGTCACATCACTGTTCATGTGATGTGACAGCTCTCGTTCGACCATCACGCTCTTGGCCTATTTTCTCTCCATTCCTCGCGATTCTTGTAAGTTTCTACCTCAAATATTGTGCTTCTATCATCTACACACACTTCTTCATCATTTTCACCATCAAATCTTAACTTTTCACCATGAAATCGGTGGATTTGGGCTGTTTTAGGATGATGTCATCATAGGTTCTCAAGAACACCAAAGTGTGACCTCATTCCACCAAGAACAATTCCGATCCAAAGGATTTCTACAATGTTTAAACACTGATTTCACCTAAATCTAAATATTTTTCAATTGATTTCCACTTTTCATCAAACCTTCTTCACTTTTACTTAAAACCGATAGGAACTGAGCTCGTTTAGGCCTTCTGCTCATTCTTTAGTGAAGTGCCGGTCTGAGAACGAATCACTATCAAAGAGACGACCGACTTAACGGGTTGAACATGAAGTTTCGTCAAGGACAGTTACCGAACGGACGTGGTGATTCCCATCCGATCGGAGGACTTAGGCTTGATGGGGTTCCTGTTGTTTGACACTGGGTCATACCGTCTCGGTCCAATCGCACAACTTTCAAAACTTAACGAATTTTACAAGTCGCAAAACAAACAGGTCTCCGAACGAATCGCCGTCCGATCAGATCGCCATCCGATCGAACGATGATCCGACCGGATGACTTGTGATGTTCAACAACTTTCAAATGTGTGTTAAACCTCCACTCGGATTGCCAACCGAGTGGACGGCCATCCGTCCGGATGACCATCCGACCAGACGACCTAAAGCGTAAAGACATTCTAAGTCTTTTCAAATGCTACAACGAAAACTTTAAAGTTCCATCATACACAAACACATCCATCCCAAACGGACAACCCTCCGACCGAATGGTCAACCCTCTGTATGACCATCCGTCCGGAAGGTCATCCGATCGGATGACTATCTGTCCCCACTTCACTTTGACGCACCGTTTTTACGCACCGTTTTTACGCACCGTTCAACGCTCATATTGTCGTACTGTGTTCAGCCTAATCTATCATTGATCCCTTCAATCCAAGACTGTGTTTACTCGTTAAGCACGAACTATGAGTATACTCGGTCCCTTTTTGCTTTAAGCGCTTTTGGGTGTTACATACGTTACCTATATCAAATCACAGTCGACACACAACGCAAAAACTTTTATACGCTAACCGTTCTGCATGTTATACGTGTTATTCGATAAATGCTAGTATGTTATGTTTACACATTGATTGTTGCCTGACACCTTAGCAACGATAGTACTATAGTTTGAACTCAGCACATGTCGTGGACAGGGGTTGTTAAGGGCTTTTCTTCACGTGTCACAATGGTGATATGTGTTGTGCATTCTACAACTCGCAGTCACGTCTGTGCATATTTCATTGTCGATAACCTACCTGCTTCACATTATACATGTTACATGCGGGTTATGCGTAAATCGTTTTCGCTACTATTATACTATTAAACTTGTATGCTCACCTTTACACTATGTGTATTGACTTTTATTTTAACGTATGTGACAGGTGTTTAGGATGTTGTGCGATGCTTTCTTTGTGCAAATCGAGCTAGGAGAGTCTAGAAACAAATCTAATAATTTATGAGTTGTCGGAACAATTTTTATTTGTCTTTGAGAACAATTTGTCTGTAATAACTGTGCTACTTTATATGTTACGGTATGGGACGTAATGCTTAAATATTTGGTAATTATAGTTGTTATGGAATCTCTTGGACAATCTGTTTCACTCAGTGTCGCGCCCCGATGATTCCGCCATCGGTTGGGGTGTGACAGTATGGCTACTACCTAGTTGACGATATTTACAACGAGTGGTCGACAGTTGTTCAAGCTTTTCGTCTATAATAAATGACAAACGAAAGTACTTCACAAAGCAAGAATCTTCAAGAAATGATATGGAAAGAACATTTTGAGTTTTAAAGGAAAAGATTTCATTTAATTGCCAATCAATACGGTTTATGACACGAGAGAAAGTAATGGACGTCGTCTACACTAGTCTAATTCTAATAAATAACATGATTCTTGAGGACCAATGTATGACTATTTTTCAAAACTACCAAAACATAAATAATATCAAGAACCATGAGAGACATAAAAACCTTCCCCATGAGTTGGTTGAGCATTGGGGGTCTAGACAACCCAATGATCTTGTATTAGACTAATATTATTTGTTGTCTATAGTCTTTTTGTTTAATTGTGATATTTTATAAAAAAAATAGTTTTCTATTAATATTAGTTTACAAATTTAGAAAGAATAAACATAAAATAATAAGAAAAACCCGTTAAAGCCATAGCTCGCCTGGACCACAACAGGGTCATGTGGCTTCAACAATGCCCAGTTAGTGTTCAGTAAGCGCCAGATAAAACAATATTACATGACGAATCGTGATGCTCACCTACACCACTACGGGTAGTCTAATGTATAACAATCTTAAATAAAAACTATAATTATAATCATGATTATAATAATAATAATAATAATAATAATAGCATTTAAGTACAAATGAAAAGTATAGTTAATGGTATTATCTTATTTTTTGTTGTTGTTATCAAATTGTTTTAATTTTAATATCATTAATAAATACACACTGACATACACCTACACATACACACTCCAAATTTACACAAATTTACTATACATACATTTACCAAATAGAGGAATAGTGCCAGACAGCTGCCTGACACTCTCCCATTGGACCAACTAGTTTATTATTTTATATCCATTTTCAAATTACATTTCCGCTCCTGTTTAAATTTACCGTTTTGCCTCCAACTCAAAATAAAATTACGCTTTTGTCCCCATCTCAAAATTACGTTTTTACCCTCAATTCAAAATTACGATTTTCCCTAGCACTCCCTCATTGGACCAAACAATTTATTATTTTATATCTATTTTAAAATTATGTGTTTTTCCCCTTTTTAAAATTACGTTTTTACCCCCTATCTCAAAATAAAATTATACTTTTGTCCCCAGCTCAAAATTACGATTTCTCCCTCGATTCAAAATAAAATTGTGGTTTTGCCCTCAGCTCAGAATTACCTTTTCGCCCCAATTCAAAATAAAATTTTGTTTTTGCCCCAGCTAAAAATTACGATTTTGCCCTCTGTTAAAAATGTGATTTTTCCCCGTTTAAAAAATTATGATTTCACACTCAGTTCAAAATTACGATTTTTCCGCAGTTCAAAATAAAATTATGCTTTTGCCCCAACTCAAAATTACAGTTTTGCCCTCGGTTCAAAATAAAATTGTGGTTTTGCCTGCAGCTTAAAATTACGATTGTGCCCTTAGTTCAAATTTATATTACGCTGTTACCCCAAGTTCAAAATTACGAATTTGCCCCTGTGAAAATTTACACTTTTGCCACTGGTTCAAAATTACAGTACTGCCATCACTTTAGCTTTTGACAAATTACGATTTACCCCAGTCAAAAAATACAACTTTCCCTCAACTAAAAATTACAATATTGCCATTGTTTTAGTTTTTTTTTATCAAAACTATAAAAGTGTTATGTTTTAATTGGTTGATTCGATTTAATTGTTTTTCGTGTCAATGAGCTGCCTAACACTCGCTCATTATTCGGCAATCGCCCCGCAACACGGGCAGGGCATCAACTAGTATATATATATACAATCACACTAGCGCATATACATACACATACATATATATTCATAACTTTAATTATTATTCTTATTATTACTACTACTATTATTATTATTATTATTATTATTATTATTATTATTATTATTATTATTATTATTTCCCTACCATTATTTAGCAATAAATTTTGCACTCACGTTTTTTCTATTTTATTTAGTTTTGATTATTCCATATCAATCTACTTGGCCATTCGTAATTGTCCATCTATCTCCCACTAGAAATTGTACAAACAAATAAGCATAGCTTATATTCTTAATTGTAAGGTTTGTTTAGTACCCATAACAAATAAGCATAGCTTATACATACTTGATATAGAGGTACGAGATTAGAACGAGTAACGTAAGAATCTCGTACCGCTATATTAACAACAAATTCTTTTTTAATTGGCCTAAAAACATATAAGCAACTAAACATATTTTTAAACCAACTAAAAAACAATTTGTTATTAGAGTAAACTTCCGTTTTGCTCCTTGCTCCTTGTGGTTTGGTCACTTTAACGGTTTTGCCCCAAACATTTCAAAATAGCCATTTTACTCTCTGATCTATGAAGGCCTTCATGATTTTGCTCCCCGCCACTAAACGTCATCCATTTTAACAGTTAGGTTTTAAGTTGGAATTGTAAAGGGAGTGTTGGGAAAAGACATAATTACCCCTCAGGTGTTTTGCACGTGACATGCTTTAACTGTTAAAGTGGATGACGTTTAGGGGCGGGGAGCAAAATCATGAAGGCCTTCATAGATCAGGGAGTAAAATGGCTATTTTTAAAGGTTTGAGCAAAACCGTTAAAGTGATCAAACCACAGGGAGCAAAACGGAAGTTTACTCTTGTTATTAATATAGCTTCTTAATACCCATAACAAATAAGCATAACTTATACATACTTGATATAGAGGTAAGAGACATGGAAAATAAACAAATATCGTACAAAACAAATAAGCAACAGTATGCAAGTTAGTAAAGTAGCCAGACATGGAAAATAAACAAATATTATTTTTTTAAAAATATTAGTTTATCATTTAATTTTTTAAAATAACTTGTTTTTGTTATTTTTTTTAAATTAATACGTAGTTACGTTTATTTTTAACTACATTTCAACACAACTTTTTTTTTGGAAAATGTACATGCATTCAAAACGAAGTGTTTTTTATATAAAAAACTATACCCACTACCATACCTTAACGTTGTCAACTGTTCGATTTATTAAACGTAGTTGTATTTAAAATAAAGTATTATTTGGTAAACTATATCAAGTAACGTAACCGTAACGATACCATACCCCAACCATATCGAACCAGACCGATACCGACCAAATACCTTTGTTGTGAAAACCATGAGAACCATTGTGAACACACCAAACCCCCCCCCCCCCCCCCCCCACATCCAATCTAAAATGCTAAAAACTAAACACAAAAAAAAAAACTAGAAAAATCTAAAAAGCACAAAAAAAATTAAATATTTTTTACATTAAAAAATTACACACATAAAAAGTTATCCTACATATTTCAAAAAATTATCCTACAAATATTTAAATTTATCCTACACAACTTGTAATTTATTCTACATACCTAATAATTTGTCATACACTCTAATTTTTTTTTTCAAAAAATATATATTTTGAAAATAAGTTACAAATTTAATGTAGTTAGTTATTTAAGAGGAAGACTATAAATTAATAATTTATGTAAGTTTACAAATATACCCTTACATTAAAACTAAATGCAAATATTAAATGAAGTGAAATGAAACATTGCTATTGGTTGAAATTTCTTATTTTTTCTTCTTACAAAAACTTTCTTCTCATTTGAACTATTCACATACTTGACATAGCCATAACAAATAACCATACTTGAGATTCTTACATTACACGTTCACGATATGTTTTAGGCCAACTAAAAAAGAATGTGTTGTTAATATACTTCAATTTAATTATATATATACTAGGTTAGTTACCCGTGTGATACACGGGCTGATATAATATGTTATGTTAATAGATGTTTTGAATAAAAGTACATGACACTGATTAAAAAATGCAAAATTGTAATTATAATTGATACTTACAAATAGAACAAATGTAATAGTAATTCATAACTCTCTAAATACTTCTTCTCGTCAACTGAATCCTATTCATCCCTTTTATAAAAAAAAGTATCAATCTGCGTAACCATAATATAGAATCATAACATTTAGCTTGAGTATTTTCAAGAAACTGTTGCGATTAACAATGTTATCCCAAAATGAAAATTGTTTCAGGGTGGACATCAATACCATACCATCATCCTTGCCAAATTTCATTCAACAAATATAGCATACTTTATTACATAGGTTTGACTAACTAACCTAATTTATAATCATTACTTATGTTTAAAACTTAAATGAAGTAAACTCATATACATTTGTAACTAAAAAAGCATCTCCATCGGTCAATCAAAATGGTGTTTTATACAAAGCTAAAAGCTTATATATAGTTTATGGAATATGTGTAGAGTTGACAACTAATCTTCAAATACTCGGTTTCTTTCACCAAAGATGCGATGTGCCTGGTATTCATCCATGGCCTTTTGTGGCTTTAAAAAAAGGTTATCAACAGTAGAATGCCTATAGAAATGGACCACTCGACTTGTCGTCAATATCTGCATCAATCTAATTTTTCCCCAAAATAGCAAATTTGTCAACAAATTATATCAAGTTATTCCAGCACTAACCATAAAAAAATAAAAGGATCTAATTTGAAGTTACGTTTAAACCCTACTCTCGGCTATAGCTGTTAGCAAAAAAAGAAAAAAAACAGATCTACTAAGAAATAAAAGGAGTTGGGGTTTAGTTCAATGCGCACCTCAGATTTTGGTTCGAGATACAGGTGATTTGAACCGCCAATTTAGTGTGCGTCTGATATATCTTGGAAGCAAGACTTCTAGAGATAAACAAACACGAACAAACTTCATTCTTTTCCGCTTCGAAACGCCATCTTCACAAATCACGAGTATAAACAAACATTATTTAACGAAAACTAAGGCACATTGCATTGCTCTTTTAAAACTGTGATCTTAAATAATAAAGAGAGTAACCAGGGGTGCTTCTTTGTAACAGGGAAAGCTCTACCCGTTTCGCCAGATCTAATCTTACTCTCTTGATTGAGAATCTGGATTCCACATCACCTTTCCATAGCCATTTATTGCCCACCTGTTAGTTGTTGAAGGAGCACGATGTTCAACCAATCTAACTCGTCCTTCTCTTCATCATTGTTGTTCTGAACCGCAATCCAGTTCCACAAAATAGCAAATTTGTCAACAAATTATATTAAGTTATTCCAGCACAAACCATCAAAAATAGAAGAATCTAATTTGGAGTTACGGTTAAACCCTAATCTCGGCCATAGCAGTCACCAAAATTTCAAAAAAAAAAAAAAAAAAAAAAAAAAAACAGATCTACTAAGAAATAAAAGGAGTTAGGGCTTAATTCAATGCGCACCTTAGATTTTGGTTCGAGACAGATGATTTGAACCGCCAATTTAGTGTTCGTCTGATATATTTTGGATGCAAGACTTCTGGAGATAACAAAATACGAACAAACCTCATTCTATTCCACTTCGAACCGCCATCTTCACAAATCACAAGTATAAACAAACATTATTTAAATAACACTATGGCACATTGCTCTCTTAAAACTGTGATCTTAAAAACCATTCGTTGATTTAGGGTATATTGTACAAATTTGTAGAAGCAGAGATCAATTTTCAGATGATTGGAAAAGGTGGAATCGTTGTTACTGCCATAAGGGGTGAGATTAAGATGAAAAGAATATTGGTTTAGGGTTTTCATTTATAGAAGAAGGGTGGGGAGGGTTGTGTAAAAGGGGTAACCTAATTAGAAGAGGATTGCGAAGAAGAAATAGAAGGGTATACGCGTAGAGAAAACATGATACGTGTAAAAAAAGCCACGTGGCAGCGGGTTAGTACATAAAGGGAGAAGAAAATTGGAGGAGTGGGCTGAAATCCAGCCAAGTGTACAATTATTTTCATTTATAAGTATAGAGATTTGCAAATTTTTAAATAAATCTGTAGCACGTACCATCTCAAACTGACTCATAGTAAGAAGTGAATATGAATATCAACCATGCAGTTTATATAATAAGAATTACAAACATCATAACAAGCACCGTCTACTATACCTAAGGGGGTGTTTGGCACTGTGATTTGAAAGTGATTGTGTGATATTATATAACCAGAATAAGATAATCAGCTATGACAAAACAGTCTATAGGAGATAGTGTTCGATGTGCTTCTATCGTTTAGAGATGAGATAAATTCAAATTATTAACAATTTACATGTCCTGACCTGGTTATTCACTTAATTGACCTCTGTATAACCAAATGATCAGTATTCATTTCACTCTACACAAGCAATATAAATTGATCATCAGCAACTTGAAAACACAACAGACATATTATAACTTCCAAACCACAGTACCAAACACCCCCTAAGTTCACTTCCTAATTAAAATCTCACTGACATTAGTGACAAAATCACAGCAGTATTCAAACTAAAGGTTTCATGATGTTCAAGTTTCAACTCTTTTCCATTAAAGTTGATAAATATCTCAAAAGGAATTCATCTCAAGACAATAAGTCCTCCTTTTAACCAACATCCTAACAGCACTACCTTTACATTATGTGGATTTATAACATTTTGAAATAATTACGACTTCAGACTTTATAAATTTTAACCAGTACCACAAGTAATTAAATCCAGTTCAAATATTATGTGGATTTATAACATTTCGAATTGATAATCATGTTAACTCAAACTACGGATTCTCCGTCTTATATTCTAATATATAATGACGCACAGTTAATCACATCAATAATTATTCAAATAATTCCAGCTTATAGCTTCAATCAAACACCGAAACACATAAACCTTACAATCACAGTTCTACAGTTCTAGGTCATGACTCATGAATCAAGGTTAACAGTCAAAATCGATTTGATAATCACATAAACTCAAACTACTGATTCTCCATCTTATCTTCTACATTTTCAATCTTTGCAAAAATTGTTAGTTAATTAAACACATGTAAAATGCCTTACATTTAATCTAGAATACAATTCACATGAGTGTAAGCACTTACCCCAAATTTGGCCGTCGATTAACAGATCTGCATTTGGATCGGTCACGAGACGAAACATTGAATCTTCGATGCCCAGATCTGCGACTGTAGATCATTCTCTATAATATCTATTACCTGCGTTTGGATAGAGTTTACTTCGTATCGGAGGCCGGCGGATGAATGTAGGAGAGGCGGCTGAAGGAAGAAGAATCGCGTCGGCCGTTTGGGAGGATTTTCTCTATTCTCTCTCAATGAAAGAAAACCCTAGTTAGTTTGAGGAGAGAGACGCATACGATGCATAAGTTGACACGTGTTAAAAAATCCTAGGTGGCAGCATTGGGTTAATTTATTAAGAGAAAAATTAAAGAGGGTGGGCTAAAACAATGCCAAGTGTACATTATTTTTATTTATAAGTATAGAGATATATATATATATATATATATAAGTATCCGCTAAAATGAGAACCACCTCGAGTTGTAAGAACCGCGAGAACTTTTTGATCCGGGGTGAGGTGGACCAAAATTTTTTTTCGGAAACGTAGATGCATGTATAAAAACAATATTTGTAAAAAAAATTCAAAAAAAAAATGTCGTGCGTGTAGTTTTAAACACAAACTTGTGGCGCTCAAAACAACACACACGACATTTTTTTTTGAATTTTTTTTTACAAATGTTGTTTTTATACATGCATCTACATTTATGAAAAAAAATTTGGTCCACCGCGCCCCATACGGTGTAGTTCTCACGGTTCTTACAACTCGAGGTGGTTCTCATTTTAGGGGAAGGATCCACTAAAAAGTGGATTTTGCCTAAGTAGCCTAAGAAGGAATCTTAACCATTCATTTTTCAAATCAATTGTTAAGATGAAAGGGTAGGAGAAAGGAGGAGTGCAAGGGTATCTTGGGAAAATCCTATTTATGGACTTTCTCTCTCCACATGCAAGTCACATGCATATTCCACCCTCATTTTTTAAACTTTCATAACTTTTTTATACGACATTATTTTTTCATAAAAATTTCACCGTAAAATCGAGCGTCTTTTTATCTTTAATTTGAGTACCATATTGCTATATAAAATATGAAGACTAAAAAAACCCACTAAAATGTGTTGTATTTCTATGTTGTATAACATTTTTTTGTGCTGGATTTTTGTACTATATTTTTGTACTAAATTTTGTGTGCTAAATTTTTTTTGTCTTAATTTTTTTTTTCTCAATTTTTTGTACTGGATTTTTTTTGTACTACATTTTTTTGGTGAATTTTTTGTGCTATATTTTTTGTACTAAATTTTTTTGTCCTATATTTTTTTACTACATTTTTGTGCTATATTTTTTGTACTAGATTTTTGTGCTATATTTTTTTGTACTAGATTTTTTTTGCTAGATTTTTTTTTGTATTTTTAAAAAACAAAAGGGGTGCCACATGTCATTTTCACTCCTATTTATAAGGACCAAAATGCCCTTGATTCCTACTTATTAGGAGTGCCACATGTCATCATCACAATCCTTCTTAGGCTACTTAGGCAAAATCCACTTTTTAGTGGATCCTTCCCCCTCATTTTAGCATTCCCATATATATATATATATATATATATATGTGTGTGTGTGTGTGTGTGTGTGTGTGTGTATATATCCAACTTGAACTTATACCAACACGTACATAAAAATAAGTACACAATTATGTTTTTAAGCTGATAATGGTACCGCGCGTAGCGGTGGCGCCAAAACGTAAAGTAAGTTGATTTTATACAGAAAACATATTATACTTAACCATACTTGTTGTAAAACAAAATTTATACCATAACATAGATAATATTAGCACGTATAAAAAGAAAGAAAAAAAAAACATATTATATCTGAGCCTACCTATTTTCAAAGAAATGTAATCAATTTGAATTTATCTCAACAAGTACATAAATATAAGCACGAAAAAAACGATTATAAAGTTTTTAGAAATTTGAAAGATTGTAAATGCCAATACTAAATTTTGAAGGGCAAAAAAAACATAATATAAAATTTATGCGAAAACGTAGATCATATTAAAACGTAAAAAATCATATTATATATGAGCTTACCCATTTTCAAAAATACATAATCAACTTGAATTTATATCGACACGTACATAAATATAAGTACATAAAAAGTGATTATAAAGTTTTTAAAAAGTTGAAAAGTTGCAAGTGACAACACTAAATGTTAAAAGGTAGAGAATAAAACAGAATACTAAAAGACAAAAAAAATATTGATCAATGACCAGCTATCATGTAGCAGTATGGCACTTGTCATTCAACTTATTATTGAGAGTATATTGAATTATAAGACCACCCGTAATGGGCGTTTATTTTTCAAAATCCATCACCAAACACACCCAATCTCGCCCCGACTCCACACCCTCGGCGTTATTAAGCGTTTTTTTTGAAAAAAATTCGAGCAGCGTGGTTTAATAAAACACGCCAGATTTGTGCATTGGGTCGAGAGTTTACCGTTACAAACGGTAACATTCTTTAATGTTTTATTTTTTATTTTTTTATTCCCATTTAATTGTATAAAAACCTCACTTGACATCCAACTTTATATAAAAAACACACTCTCAATCAAACTTTCTCTCTACTTCTTTCACATTATATAAACTTATTAACCATGAATCCATTCTGACCCCCTTCTGGTGTTCCGTCAAGACCTGGGAACCCGAATACCACCCAATCGCAACAAAACTTTAACCTTCAAAACATGGACCCGAACATGTTATCGTACGCGGCTTACTTGAGCGGCTCTACTCCTTACATGCCTCACACTTACGACTTTGCCCAAACCGGTGCCTCGCAACCATCCTAACAACAACCCGAACCCGAGGTGGATATCGTGCCGGAGACGCAACCCGAACCGGAGCGAGAGACATCAAAACGCCGTAAAAGGTCACATAAAAAGAAGGAACCGAACCAACCTCGTCGTAAGCATACTTACGTTATTTGGACGAAGGACGAGGAATACACGTTGGATCGGTCGTGGGTCAATGTTTCGGAGGACCCCGATGTGGGTAAGTGTTATTTTTTTTTTACTTATTTTTTTCTACTCGTTGATTTTTTTACCGTACAACTTATTATTTTATTTTTTTACTTTTTGTAGCAAACTTTCAAACCGGTCCAGAATTCTGGAATAGGATTCATGAGCTTTTTTATAGCATGTGGGGAAATGGTGAATATCGTGACAAGGATTCCATCTCTAGCAAATGGACCGATATCAACAACAAGTATCACGCCTTCCAAGAAGTTTATCTATGAAACTACGATAATCGGTTGAGCGGAGAAGGTGACGTCGGTGTTTTAACGAAGGCTATGGAAGAGTTCGAGAAAACGAAAGGCGTTTTCACGTACTATAAATGTTGGGACCTACTAAGAAAAAGTCCAAAGTGGGCTGGCGTACCGACCATGACGTTTAGTAGTAGACGTAAAGTTAAACGGTCGAAAACGCCGTCCTCCGTTGACCCTAAAACACCAGCATCGGATGCCCGCAACGTGGATTTAAATGTTTGTTGTGGACGATGACGAGGAAGTTGAAGAGTTGACCCGACCGGCCAGTAGAAGAAAGGATAAGCGAACCGGGAAAAACCGGTGGAGTCGTCTTCCGATCTCGAGTTGAAGGTAGATTTCGAGGAGATGAACCGTCGTCTCCAAGACATTCTAGACCTCGGCCACAAGCGTTGGGAGACTATGAAAAAACGAGTCGCTGAAAACAAAAAAATTTAACGAGATGCAAGCGGCAAGGTAAACGGAAAAGGACATATAGTTTTTGTGCAAACCGATCGACCACCTCCAAGGCGACGCGTATCGTTGCGCAAATGCACCCCCAAAAACTTTGGGAAAAATACGGATTTTAGATCCTCATCTTTTTTTACGTTTATTTCTTTTTTTATTTCTGGTTTTTTTTAAGTTATCTCGGTTTTTATTTTTTTTCATTTCTAGTATTGTATTTTTTTTTAATTTAATGAATTATTTTAAGTTTTAAATTCTTTAAAAATTAATAATTGTGTAATGATTGGATGAGGCGTTATTGGGCATTATTCCACTACGTCACTTTTGTAAAAACGCCCAATAATGCCCCCATGCTGACTGGACTGCCACATAGCAGAAAACACCCAATAGTGGGGGCATTATTTGTCAAACCACTACGCATGGTCTAACTATTTATAGGTAAAAGTAGTAATAATTGAACATATAAATATGATTTAAATAATATAATAATGATATGTCACAATTGCATAGCAACTTACGACACGTTTGTGGCAAAATATATATAAATAGTATTATTTCAACATCTGTGGCCCAATAACTAAAAATATATATACATAACCAATCAAATATAATAATAGTTTGTCGCAAAAGCGTCGCAAACTGCAAACATTACCTAAAATTTAATTTTGTAAATTGGCTTTCATCAGAAGGTGTCGCAAAATAAGTAAAACTATTTAACAATAGTAAAATTAATGAAGTTAACAGTTTTACAAGAATGTTTTTAACACAGGATATAAATTGTAAAAAATTATGAGTTTTTTATTTGTGTCGCAAATTTGTCTCTAAATTAGGGATATTTATGTAGAAAATGTGTCGCAATTTTTTGACGCAGATAATTGTGCCAGAAATTTTCTTAGGACACTGAGAATTTTTCTAGTAGTGTACATTAAATTTGTGTAATAATTTGTTAGTTTATAAAAGTTTTTTTTTTGAGAGGTGACTTTCTAAACAAGAGTCGATCACGCCAGTCTCTTGACGAGCCCTGATCCACCACGTACCCAGACTATGTTGTCTGAACCGGGTCCACGCTGGTGTAGTGGGGACTGTTCGCGGCTCTCGCCCGGAAACCGTACCCGCCTCCACACGGGAAACCCCGCTGGAGTAACGGCCGGATTAAAACCGGGGCGGCTCAAGCTCGAACTAGCGCAACGCAATCGCAACTCTATCGCAACGCAATCTCATCGCAAACTCGAAATCTAAAGGTTTACTTTTGTGGTTAATAGTAGTTATATTAGTTGTGTAACTAGTGTGTAATACTATCGCATCGCTTACTCGTAACGCATCGCAACACTCAACGCACGAAACAAAAAGCCGGAAACCAACTGGCAAAAGCCATCTGATCGAAGGACCATTCGATCGAATGGTCATCCGTCCAGATGACCATCCGATCGGATGGCCATCCGATCGGAAGGCCCTCCGACCCATTCTTGCACCACCTTTCTTCTCCTCTTGCCTATAAATAGCACCTGTCACATCACTGTTCATGTGATGTGACAGCTCTCGTTCGACCATCACGCTCTTGGCCTATTTTCTCTCCATTCCTCGCGATTCTTGTAAGTTTCTACCTCAAATATTGTGCTTCTATCATCTACACACACTTCTTCATCATTTTCACCATCAAATCTTAACTTTTCACCATGAAATCGGTGGATTTGGGCTGTTTTAGGATGATGTCATCATAGGTTCTCAAGAACACCAAAGTGTGACCTCATTCCACCAAGAACAATTCCGATCCAAAGGATTTCTACAATGTTTAAACACTGATTTCACCTAAATCTAAATATTTTTCAATTGATTTCCACTTTTCATCAAACCTTCTTCACTTTTACTTAAAACCGATAGGAACTGAGCTCGTTTAGGCCTTCTGCTCATTCTTTAGTGAAGTGCCGGTCTGAGAACGAATCACTATCAAAGAGACGACCGACTTAACGGGTTGAACATGAAGTTTCGTCAAGGACAGTTACCGAACGGACGTGGTGATTCCCATCCGATCGGAGGACTTAGGCTTGATGGGGTTCCTGTTGTTTGACACTGGGTCATACCGTCTCGGTCCAATCGCACAACTTTCAAAACTTAACGAATTTTACAAGTCGCAAAACAAACAGGTCTCCGAACGAATCGCCGTCCGATCAGATCGCCATCCGATCGAACGATGATCCGACCGGATGACTTGTGATGTTCAACAACTTTCAAATGTGTGTTAAACCTCCACTCGGATTGCCAACCGAGTGGACGGCCATCCGTCCGGATGACCATCCGACCAGACGACCTAAAGCGTAAAGACATTCTAAGTCTTTTCAAATGCTACAACGAAAACTTTAAAGTTCCATCATACACAAACACATCCATCCCAAACGGACAACCCTCCGACCGAATGGTCAACCCTCTGTATGACCATCCGTCCGGAAGGTCATCCGATCGGATGACTATCTGTCCCCACTTCACTTTGACGCACCGTTTTTACGCACCGTTCAACGCTCATATTGTCGTACTGTGTTCAGCCTAATCTATCATTGATCCCTTCAATCCAAGACTGTGTTTACTCGTTAAGCACGAACTATGAGTATACTCGGTCCCTTTTTGCTTTAAGCGCTTTTGGGTGTTACATACGTTACCTATATCAAATCACAGTCGACACACAACGCAAAAACTTTTATACGCTAACCGTTCTGCATGTTATACGTGTTATTCGATAAATGCTAGTATGTTATGTTTACACATTGATTGTTGCCTGACACCTTAGCAACGATAGTACTATAGTTTGAACTCAGCACATGTCGTGGACAGGGGTTGTTAAGGGCTTTTCTTCACGTGTCACAATGGTGATATGTGTTGTGCATTCTACAACTCGCAGTCACGTCTGTGCATATTTCATTGTCGATAACCTACCTGCTTCACATTATACATGTTACATGCGGGTTATGCGTAAATCGTTTTCGCTACTATTATACTATTAAACTTGTATGCTCACCTTTACACTATGTGTATTGACTTTTATTTTAACGTATGTGACAGGTGTTTAGGATGTTGTGCGATGCTTTCTTTGTGCAAATCGAGCTAGGAGAGTCTAGAAACAAATCTAATAATTTATGAGTTGTCGGAACAATTTTTATTTGTCTTTGAGAACAATTTGTCTGTAATAACTGTGCTACTTTATATGTTACGGTATGGGACGTAATGCTTAAATATTTGGTAATTATAGTTGTTATGGAATCTCTTGGACAATCTGTTTCACTCAGTGTCGCGCCCCGATGATTCCGCCATCGGTTGGGGTGTGACAGTATGGCTACTACCTAGTTGACGATATTTACAACGAGTGGTCGACAGTTGTTCAAGCTTTTCGTCTATAATAAATGACAAACGAAAGTACTTCACAAAGCAAGAATCTTCAAGAAATGATATGGAAAGAACATTTTGAGTTTTAAAGGAAAAGATTTCATTTAATTGCCAATCAATACGGTTTATGACACGAGAGAAAGTAATGGACGTCGTCTACACTAGTCTAATTCTAATAAATAACATGATTCTTGAGGACCAATGTATGACTATTTTTCAAAACTACCAAAACATAAATAATATCAAGAACCATGAGAGACATAAAAACCTTCCCCATGAGTTGGTTGAGCATTGGGGGTCTAGACAACCCAATGATCTTGTATTAGACTAATATTATTTGTTGTCTATAGTCTTTTTGTTTAATTGTGATATTTTATAAAAAAAATAGTTTTCTATTAATATTAGTTTACAAATTTAGAAAGAATAAACATAAAATAATAAGAAAAACCCGTTAAAGCCATAGCTCGCCTGGACCACAACAGGGTCATGTGGCTTCAACAATGCCCAGTTAGTGTTCAGTAAGCGCCAGATAAAACAATATTACATGACGAATCGTGATGCTCACCTACACCACTACGGGTAGTCTAATGTATAACAATCTTAAATAAAAACTATAATTATAATCATGATTATAATAATAATAATAATAATAATAATAATAATAATAATAATAATAATAGCATTTAAGTACAAATGAAAAGTATAGTTAATGGTATTATCTTATTTTTTGTTGTTGTTATCAAATTGTTTTAATTTTAATATCATTAATAAATACACACTGACATACACCTACACATACACACTCCAAATTTACACAAATTTACTATACATACATTTACCAAATAGAGGAATAGTGCCAGACAGCTGCCTGGCACTCTCCCATTGGACCAACTAGTTTATTATTTTATATCCATTTTCAAATTACATTTCCGCTCCTGTTTAAATTTACCGTTTTGCCTCCAACTCAAAATAAAATTACGCTTTTGTCCCCATCTCAAAATTACGTTTTTACCCTCAATTCAAAATTACGATTTTCCCTAGCACTCCCTCATTGGACCAAACAATTTATTATTTTATATCTATTTTAAAATTATGTGTTTTTCCCCTTTTTAAAATTACGTTTTTACCCCCTATCTCAAAATAAAATTATACTTTTGTCCCCAGCTCAAAATTACGATTTCTCCCTCGATTCAAAATAAAATTGTGGTTTTGCCCTCAGCTCAGAATTACCTTTTCGCCCCAATTCAAAATAAAATTTTGTTTTTGCCCCAGCTAAAAATTACGATTTTGCCCTCTGTTAAAAATGTGATTTTTCCCCGTTTAAAAAATTATGATTTCACACTCAGTTCAAAATTACGATTTTTCCGCAGTTCAAAATAAAATTATGCTTTTGCCCCAACTCAAAATTACAGTTTTGCCCTCGGTTCAAAATAAAATTGTGGTTTTGCCTGCAGCTTAAAATTACGATTGTGCCCTTAGTTCAAATTTATATTACGCTGTTACCCCAAGTTCAAAATTACGAATTTGCCCCTGTGAAAATTTACACTTTTGCCACTGGTTCAAAATTACAGTACTGCCATCACTTTAGCTTTTGACAAATTAAGATTTACCCCAGTCAAAAAATACAACTTTCCCTCAACTAAAAATTACAATATTGCCATTGTTTTAGTTTTTTTTTTATCAAAACTATAAAAGTGTTATGTTTTAATTGGTTGATTCGATTTAATTGTTTTTCGTGTCAATGAGCTGCCTAACACTCGCTCATTATTCGGCAATCGCCCCGCAACACGGGCAGGGCATCAACTAGTATATATATATACAATCACACTAGCGCATATACATACACATACATATATATTCATAACTTTAATTATTATTCTTATTATTACTACTACTATTATTATTATTATTATTATTATTATTATTATTATTATTATTATTATTTCCCTACCATTATTTAGCAATAAATTTTGCACTCACGTTTTTTCTATTTTATTTAGTTTTGATTATTCCATATCAATCTACTTGGCCATTCGTAATTGTCCATCTATCTCCCACTAGAAATTGTACAAACAAATAAGCATAGCTTATATTCTTAATTGTAAGGTTTGTTTAGTACCCATAACAAATAAGCATAGCTTATACATACTTGATATAGAGGTACGAGATTAGAACGAGTAACGTAAGAATCTCGTACCGCTATATTAACAACAAATTCTTTTTTAATTGGCCTAAAAACATATAAGCAACTAAACATATTTTTAAACCAACTAAAAAACAATTTGTTATTAGAGTAAACTTCCGTTTTGCTCCTTGCTCCTTGTGGTTTGGTCACTTTAACGGTTTTGCCCCAAACATTTCAAAATAGCCATTTTACTCTCTGATCTATGAAGGCCTTCATGATTTTGCTCCCCGCCACTAAACGTCATCCATTTTAACAGTTAGGTTTTAAGTTGGAATTGTAAAGGGAGTGTTGGGAAAAGACATAATTACCCCTCAGGTGTTTTGCACGTGACATGCTTTAACTGTTAAAGTGGATGACGTTTAGGGGCGGGGAGCAAAATCATGAAGGCCTTCATAGATCAGGGAGTAAAATGGCTATTTTTAAAGGTTTGAGCAAAACCGTTAAAGTGATCAAACCACAGGGAGCAAAACGGAAGTTTACTCTTGTTATTAATATAGCTTCTTAATACCCATAACAAATAAGCATAACTTATACATACTTGATATAGAGGTAAGAGACATGGAAAATAAACAAATATCGTACAAAACAAATAAGCAACAGTATGCAAGTTAGTAAAGTAGCCAGACATGGAAAATAAACAAATATTATTTTTTTAAAAATATTAGTTTATCATTTAATTTTTTAAAATAACTTGTTTTTGTTATTTTTTTTAAATTAATACGTAGTTACGTTTATTTTTAACTAC
>JARYGA010047564.1:0-19359 GCA_030545235.1 Helianthus tuberosus
AAAAGCTTTCAAACATCTATCTTAAACTAGATAGGTCATCAAACGAGAAGGGAAGTTCATCTCTAACAAAACCCTATGCAAATCCTGAAGAAGGAATATTTGTCCGAAAGGCACAATATGAGGAACCACTTTCTCCTAAGAAAAGAAGTCTAATTATTAGAAAGAGTCAGAAGACAAGAAAGAAATCACAGGAAACAAAAGTTAATCAGGAAACCCATAAATTAGGCAACAACCCACCATGGGAAGATAAATTAGATGAAAAATGGGCTAATCTCTATATGTTAGCAACAATAGCAGTAAATGCAAAAATCTAGATACCCAGATCTAGTATCAGCCCATATATCCTCTACAAGCTAGAAACCTTTATTTAAAAATAAATCACGTAGTAAGAAACAATAAAATAAATTAGAAGTATGTAACTCTTGTATGTCTTAAGTTATAATTATCTTTTGTAAAATATTAATTTCAGGGTATGCAATAATAATTGAATGTTTATTTGTGAATTTTTTTTTATAAATTTATAACTTAGTATTTTATGCATTTTGCATATATGCTACACCAGCATGAGTGAGCTATCTGAAGCCCTTCAGAACCTCAATCTTTACCCAGTGAATATAGAAATTTCTAAAGACTTCACTGGTTACATCGCTGATGTGGAAGAACCAGTGGAATTTTCAGCTCCACCTCCGGAAAAGCCAAAACCTCAGAAAAAAAGAAGATATGTATGGGGGAGGCGCGTACATAGGAAAAAGCCAGCCAAGAGAACTCCTAAAATAGAAAACCTTTAGATAAAGGGAAAGGGGTAGAAATTAAGGAAAATGTTAATCAAGTAGAGATGGAAGCTGGGGAGAGTTTTAAGCAAACAGAAAAAGAAGTTGGAGAGAGTTCTAGACAGACAGAGGGGTTGTCACTACACCAGGAATTAGATCGCATCCTGTCCAGCTGCGATATCATTAAGCCAGTTAATAATAATCTTTACCCTCATCCAGCTGAAAATCAACTCCCTATAAACCTAGAACCAGCTATCCCAGACCCTCTAATCCACACCCAACCTTTCATGGAGGAGTGGTGGACTAATGATTGGCAGTTCCAAAACCTGCTCAACAGTCCCTATACCTTCTTCCCACAATTCGACCCAGAACCCTTACCAAATCCACCCATGAGTAACGAGAATTTAGCAGAACTCCGCCATTTTGGCGAAGAGTTAATGGATGCGGGAAATAGAATCCGGGAGATAGGGGGACAAATTGCCTGGAAGTATGATGAAAGGGAGCATCGTTTTTAGAAAAACAGCTGACGAATAGTAGTGCGGGAGAAACTGTAAAATAAATAATAGCAAAATCTACTTATGTAAGATAACTACAAATAAAACTCATGTAAAATAAACAGTGTGTACGGAGACCTAAAATAATATAAATTTATGTTGATGTTTGTGAAATATGTGTAATTGTCTTTTTATAATTGTTAATTATTCTGTGTTAATAATTCATGTATATATTAATTATCAGATGGAACCTGCTAATAATGAACCAGTTAATGAGGTTAATCAATCTGAGCAACATCCGGAAGATCAATTTCTAAATAGGCAAGATATCGAAAATATCGTTGCTCAGGGAATAGCCAATGCTATTCTAGCAATAGTTGCTGCTGTTAGAAATCCAATCGAACCTCAACAAATCATTCCTAGCAAACGTATTTCTGAAGATAACTTTAGCAATAGCGTAAATGGAGGCGGTAATCATACTAATCACGATAATAATCCACGACAAGCTCCGCTCCCTAAGAAAATGAAAGCTGCAACGCCTGGTTGCACTTACAAAGAATTTCTTGCTTGTAAACCATCTGAGTTTGCAGGCAATGAAGGAGCAACAGCTGCACTGCGTTGGTTAGAGAAAACCGAGGCAGTAATTACAATAAGTAAATGTGCTGAGGATGACAAGGTCATGTATGCTTCAAATCTTTTTAAAGAAGGGGCGCTGGAATGGTGGAATACAGTACTTCAAGCCAAAGGAAGAATGATGGCCTATGCCATGAACTGGGAAGAATTTAAGAGTCTTGTAGAAAGAAAATTCTGTCCCGAATATGAAAAAGATCAAATGGCCAATAAGTTTCTAAATCATCGTATGACGGGTGTAGATTGTCGTGGTTATACTTCGACATTCTTTGAATATGCTAGAGTGGTACCAACCCTGGCTTCACCAGAACCGGTACTCATTTCTCGCTATATTTGGGGATTAATTAGCGAAATCCGTAATATTGTTAAAGCTGCGAGACCTCGTACTATTGACGATGCTGTAGAATTAGCTAACACCCTAACTGACGAACTGGTACACACATGAGATGAAAACAGGAAAAAGGAACTGGTTCAGAAAATTACCCAAGGAGTTCGTATGGGTAATAGTAGCAACTACAAGAGAAGAGGAACAGGGCAATCTTCAAATCCGCCGTTCTGCAGAAATTGCAGAAAGAAACATTATGGAAGATGTAATGTAACCTGCAATTTTTGTAAAATGGTAGGACATCGTGAAGAAAATTGCAGAAAGAAAACCATAGTCTGCTTTAACTGTGGGGAAGCAGGGCATTTCAAAACAGAATGTCCTAAATTGGTTAAACCAGCAGACAATAAAGCCAAGCCAGCAGATGGAGCTACCAAGAAAAATGTTCGAGCCTTTCAGTTAACAACTCAGGAAGCCGAGCTAATTCCGGATGTGATAGCTGGTACGTTCTTAGTTCACAACATTTACGCAAAAGTATTATTTGACTCTGGTGCAAACCAAAGTTTTATTAATAATTCATTCTGCCAAGCTCTTAACTTACCTTTAACCAGCATTAGGCAAATTTTTACAGTAGAAACGGCAGATGGGAATTTAGTAAAAATAAATAAGGTTTTACAAAATGTAGAAATAGAACTTTTAAGTCTTAAATTTTTTGCAACCCTATTACCTATGAAATTAGCTGAATTCGATGTTGTGTTAGGAATGGATTGGTTAGTAGCCAACCATGCTCGAATCCTTTGTGATAAAAACTCTATAGAAATTCAGACACCTACTGGGGAAATAATCACAATTACAGGAGATAGACTACGTAAACCCATGAAGTTCATATCAGTAATGAAAGTTGCTAGTTATGAACGAAAGCAAGGAATAGTTTATATGATTTCAGTAATCATTAGCACTAAGAATAAAGAACTTAAGGAGATTCTTGTAGTCTCAGAATACCCAGATGTATTCCCAGAAGAGTTACCAGGATTACCACCAGATAGGGAAGTAGAATTTAGGATTCATCTAATTCCAGGGACTACACCGATAGCCAAAGCACCTTATCGGTTAGCACCCACAGAAATGTTAGAACTGAAAAAGCAATTAGATGAATTACTAAGTAAAGGTTTCGTACAACCTAGTTCATCCCCATGGGGAGCACCCATATTGTTTGTAAAGAAAAAGGATGGTTCAATGAGAATGTGTATTGATTATAGAGAATTGAATAAGGTTACAATCAAGAATCGATATCCATTACCTAGGATTGATGATCTATTCGATCAACTTCAAGGAGCTAGATATTTTTCTAAGATAGATTTACGCTCTGGATATCATCAACTGAAGGTACAAGAAGAGGACATACCTAAAACTGCTTTCAGAACTAGGTATGGTCATTACGAGTTTACAGTCATGCCCTTCGGATTAACGAATGCACCTGCAGCATTCATGGACATGATGAATAGGATTTGTAAACCGTATTTGGTTAAATTTGTAATTGTCTTCATCGACGATATACTTATTTATTCCAAAAATCAGGACGAGCATTGTCAGCACTTGCATGCACTCTTAACTTTGTTAAGAAAAGAAAAGTTATACGCCAAATTCTCGAAATGTGAATTTTGGCTACAAGAAGTGCAATTCTTAGGACACGTGGTGAATCACGAAGGTATTCACGTAGATCCTGCTAAGATAGAGGCAATTACCAAATGGAAGGTTCCACAATCCGCAATGGAAATTAGAAGTTTTATAGGTTTAGCTGGATATTATAGACGGTTTATTAAGGATTTTTCCAAGATAGTTGTACCATTAACTAAGCTAACCTGTAAAGCAGTTAAGTTTGAATGGGGACCTAAACAAGAAGAAGCCTTTAGGATCTTGAAACAAAAATTAACAAATGCTCCAATCCTAGCCTTGCCAGAAGGAACTGAAGATTTTAAAGTTTACTGTGATGCTTCAAAATTAGGATTTGGATGTGTGCTAATGCAACGCAAAAAGGTAATTGCATATGCTTCAAGACAATTGAAAAAGCACGAAGAAAACTATACGACTCATGACTTAGAATTAGGAGCCATAATTTTTGCCCTTAAAATTTGGAGACATTATCTGTATGGAAGTAAATTTACTGTCTATACAGATCATAAGAGTTTAAGATATATATCTGGGCAAAAAGAGTTAAACATGAGGCAAAGGAGATGGATGGAAATCCTAAGTGACTACGACTGTGATATTCAGTATCACGAAGGAAAGGCAAATGTAGTTGCAGATGCTTTAAGTCGTAAGTACCATGAGAAACAACGACGAGTTCGTGCTCTCAGATTAAATCTACAGTTAGATTTAATGGAACAATTAAAGAATGTGCAAGAAACAGCAATCCAGGACGATGCTGAAGGAATGAAAGGAAGAATAAAATAATTAGAACAAGGAGCTGATGGAATTTGGAGATTCCATAAAAGCAGAATTTGGGTACCTAAGCAGGGAGAATTAAGAAATAAAATTTTAGAAGAAGCTCATAAATCTAGGTATACCATGCACCCTGGAAATAATAAAATGTACCAAGATTTAAGAAATAACTTTTGGTGGATAGGAATGAAAAAGGACATAGCTCGATATGTTTCTAAGTGTCTTACTTGTTCACAAGTTAAGGCAGAACACCAGAAACCTTCAGGTCTACTACAACAACTAGAAATGCCAGTATGGAAATGGGAACTCATAACAATGGACTTTGTTACTAAGTTACCCAAAACCAGAAAAGGTAATGATGCGATTTGGGTAATTGTGGATCGATTAACCAAATCAGCCCACTTTCTACCAATGAAAGAAACCTTTAGCATGGAAAAGTTGGCGAAGTTGTATGTAGATGAAGTAGTATCCTTACATGGAGTTCCACTCTCCATTGTTTCAGATAGAGATAGTCGTTTTACTTCCCACTTCTGGAAAAGTTTCCAAGAAGCTATGGGAACTTGATTAAATCTAAGTACTGCATATCATCCACAAACAGACGGGCAAAGTGAAAGGACGATACAAACTCTAGAAGACATGCTCCGAGCATGTGTGATAGATTTCGGTGGAAATTAGGATGACCATTTACCTTTAATTGAATTCTCCTATAACAATAGTTATCATTCAAGCATCGAAGCTGCCCCATTTGAGGCACTGTATGGAAGAAAGTGCAGAACTCCAGTTTGTTGGGCAGAAATAGGAGAAAGTCAATTATCAGGTCCAGAGATTGTACAAGAAACGACCGACAAGATTACACAAATCAAGGAAAGACTGAAGACAGCTCGAGAGCGTCAAAAGAGTTATGCAGACAATAGAAGTAAGCCACTCGAGTTTCAAGTTGGAGACAAAGTACTATTAAAAGTTTCTCCTTGGAAAGGAGTAGTTCGGTTCGGTAAGAAAGGAAAGTTAAGTCCAAGATACGTAGGACCATTTCCAGTGATCCAACGTATAGGACCAGTTGCTTATCGTTTACAACTACTAGAAGAACTGGAAGGAGTACATGACGTATTTCATATATCCAATCTCAAGAAATGTTTGTCTGATGAATCCCTGTTAGTACCTCTTCAAGATGTAGAGGTAAATGAAAAGCTAAAATTCGTAGAGAAGCCTCTTCAAATTGAAGATAGAAAGATCAAGTTTCTCAAGCACAAGAGACTAAAACTGGTCAAAGTCAAGTGGGATTCAAAGAGAGGACCTGAATACACTTGGGAGTTGGAATCAGAGATGAAGCGAAAATATCCTCATTTATTTCAATGAATCTCGAGGACGAGATTTTTATTAAGGTGGGGAGAATGTAACAACTCTCATTAAAAAGTCCTATTTATTACTTTAATTGTCCAATAGGAAACCCTAATTGAGAAACCCAAATGATTCTGAATAAACCCTAAAATTTTCAGAACAATCGGAATCAGGATCAGGGCCCCTAAAACTTAGGGGGGGTAAACCCTAGTCGGTAATATCTAAACAGTTTTACGTGTAGTGCTAAATTTATCGAGCGACCAAATCAGCTGAGCTACTAGGACACGAAGCAAACCTATGGTAGACTAGGGTCTCTCGCGCCACGCGACGCGAACAAGAAGACATCTCGCGTGGCGCGAGGGGGCGATTTTTCAGATATAAATAGAAGGCAGTGGGACTTGCAATTGTGCGTTCGTTCGACGTAGAAATTCAAAATATACGTTGAGTTATAGTAGAAACAGTCAACAACACACACGATTCACGAAGTGCTGCAACAATACAGGGTAATAACTCAATCGCTGCTACGATTCAATGTCCGGTCGATTAAACTATCCAATGGATGTTTAAGTGCTGCCCACATTAGGGTTTATGCTTTGTCATTCGTCGTTAAATCGATGGATGTTTAAGTATCGCACTTTGTCATTCGTAGTGAGGGTTTAATCTCGTGAGTTATGGTAAAAGCTGTATTAGTTACTAACCTAGTGTGTGTGCATTGTTATTTAAACTAGGTTATCAAGGCTAATCAGTAGGCGAAGCTCTGTTCATATTAAATTTGCAATGTGAGTCATTCTCTTTTTATCAAATTACTTTCAAAATCATGTATATTTTCAAAGTTATAATTACAGTGATTAAGTTTATGTAATCACCAAATTACAGCCGGTATGTGGGGTTTTGTATACATTACTTGATAACCGTCACTATTGGACAACGGGTTAGCCAATGAGTGTATGACCATAGTCACAGACACCATTGGACAATGATGTTACCTATGGTTGGTCGAGTGACAAATATCGTGGGTAGTTGGTTGATATCTAAAAACATTGTAATCTCTCTTAATACTGTAGATTATAACAAACGTGTCATTTTAATAAATAGAATGATTCACCAGTATTTTCCGCTGACAAAACCTTTTTCAAACATGTTCCAGGTGATCTGTTGTGATTCAGGAAAAGTGCCGTGTAGCACTACAAGCTTAAGAAAGTGGCTCAATATAAAATAAGGAAACATGTTTTGTAAAATAAAGAATTCTCTGTGAAATCTCATGATTGTAAATTTCCGGGATTTTATCCCGAGTTGTGAAATAAAATAATCGGGAAATTTTAGTTTTTAAAAGATCCTGAAGAAAACTTCTGCTGTCAACTTAATTAATAAATACCACGGGATTTCTGTCCCGCGGCTCCTGAAACGGGTCAAACCGGGTCGGGGGCCGTGACAACTGCATACCCCTTTGGAGGTGTTGGCCGTGTTCCCGGATGCCTAGTTTATGTTGTATGTTTTTGTACATATTTTTTGACGCACTGTTGTGCTCGTATACTTTTGTTCCTGTGTTTGCTGCACAAGTAACTTTTTTGGTGCACTGCTGTGCATGTATAATTTTGTTAATGCGTTTGATGCGCAAGTAACTGTTTTGGATATAATATATGTTTGGATTACAATGTCTTGCATGTGTATAATTACTTTGTTTAGGTAAAGCGAATAAAGATGGTATGAAGCTCATGTGTGAACGTAGGCCTAGATTGTATCCATAGACCGTTCATGAGACTTATAACGTTTTACCATAGTGTTTTCTCGCTTACCTAAAGAAATTACATGCATTTTGTAATAAACAATAGAACGTAAGAGGAGTAAACTTTGTATTGATTGGATAAGGTGCGGGGGCCAGTTGATACAAAGTTAATAATAAAAATAATTATGTTGCCTGCGCAAGTGTTTGGCTGTTTGTGCGAGATGGTTAAGTTGGTTACATGTAGCACCTGCGCAATTGTTTCGCATTCCAGGTGCGTGGTACATCCGTTCCATCGAGCCTTTTTAGAGTATTTGCGCCTTTACCCAGGACTTCATGAATGACGTATGGTCCTTCCCATTTAGGCGCTAGTGTTCCTGGTTTCTCCGCGTTGGAGCCTGATGTGTGTAAAATGTAACATATAAATTACATCTATTGAGGCATAAAACTAACCCTTTTTTAGTAATAATGTTGGAAAAAGTGTGCTTTTGTCTTCCTTTTGTATTTTCAGGACCAAATGAGCTTAATTGAACAAAAGGAACAAATATGCAGCCAAATCTAACATAAATACAAGAAAAGGGATAAACGTGGCATGCCCGACCCCTCGACAGCATCTTCCCAAGCAAAAACAAGAGAACAGAAGGCTGACCACGACCCCGTGCCCAGCGGACATGGGGGTATGGCCAGTTGTCTGCAGAAAGGACAAAGTTATAGAAGCTTCTATTCCCGACACGGGCGGTGGTCAATGCTAAGATTCGCAGAATCCATGCAAATCTTGATAGTACAGATACGCTTCTGCACACGGGGCCTTGCCCAGCGAACACGGGGGCGTGTGGAGTTAATGCAGACAAATTGCAATTAATGAAGAAAGAGAAAGTGGATGGACACGGGGCCGTACCCAATGGACACAGGGCCGTGTCCGGGCTTGTGTGTAGGCTATAAATAGAGGTTCTTGGTTCACTTCAAAGGCATCCCTTGGCAAACCACCTCTCTCCCACTTCACCCACACTCCACCACCACTGCAACCCACATCCACCACCATCATCCATCTTAAAGTGTGTGTAGTAGTCTCGGGATCCAAGATTGATAGTAAGAGTTCTTGACAAACAAAGGTCATGTTTGCCTAAGTCTCTTACATCGCTTGGTGAAGACAAGCATTTAGTGTAATACTTTTGATTTTTAATATTTTCGCACTTTTTATTTGGTTTTGTATTAATGACTTTAATAACTAGTTTCTTATGTTGAAGGTGAAACTTCCTTATCATTTGTTTGTGGTGTCTTGGCATTATTTTACTGTCTATATAAAATAAAAGATTTTCACCATTCATATCTCTACGGTCTATATAGAGATATGTTGGCTACCTGGTCGGGGGTTAGGGGAATGGTTTGGTAAGGTTCTTGCCTTGTTCAGTGTATAGATCCTGCAAGGACCTGGGTCAAGCTTATTAGGACCTCATTCAATACCCACTAGTATTGGATGGCGGGGGTGCGAATGGCTTGATCCCCTCATATGTAAACTACTATTAATACATTAACCCGCCTACTTGGGATTGTATCCCTGCTGACTCAAACCACTTAGCCGAGGGTAACGTCACCTTCAAAAGAGGGGCCTACCACATTACACATTAATAACTTAATTAATTATCTTTCAATATTCCAACCCTTTAGGATTGTATCATTGCTGACTCAAACTACTGGGTTGAGGGTAACGTCACCTTCAAAAGAGTGGCTTACTACTATAACTAAGATAATCTCTTAAAAAGTGCAAAAGTGCGGAAATCATCAAAGGTTACTCTAATGGCGAGTCGTATCCAAGTGATTCATCTTGTCTATCTGTTTTTATTTTATTTTATTTTTCAGCATTTTTAGTTTTATAAAACCTTTTTCTAAAATTTTGATTTGATTAGACGTTGAGGATAAACCGGTACTAAAATCTCTTGTGTCCTTGGACGACCTCGGTATCTTACCAACACTATACTACGCTTACGATGTCACACCCCGACCACGTAAAACAACAAAACGTGGCGGAAACGTCGGGGAGTGTTGTAACAGAATCATTGTTTCATAACCATGGAATAAATAATTTCGTTTTATTAAATTAATGAACTCATTGTTTTATTACAAATCAGATAAGTACAACTATTATCTTTCAAATTTTAAAGTCGCTAAGGCACGAGTCCATCCTATGTATAGTATGCACCATCAATCATCACATAATAGTACCTGAAACATGTGTAAAAATAGGTACGTCAGCATGAAAATGCCTATGAGATACATAGGTTTTATTGTATTTAGGATTCATGACTTATAAGTTTAGAAAAGGTTGTTTAACAAAAGTAGTCATGATCCTTGTAAAATGTTTTTGTTTTGTAAATCATATAAAAATCAATAAGAAATCAGATGATAATAAAGAAAGATGTATAAATAAATAATTAGGTGAAAATGAGTTTATATATATATATATATATATATTATTTGAAAAACAATATTTTGATAAAAAGATTTATAGTATATATAAAGATATACATTAGTTTTGATGAAAGTCGAATAAGTAATATATTAAAATATATTTCAGTTCCAATGTCGTTAACCCAAGTGTACTAAATAACGTCACGGTATGTAATGCGATGAAAACACTTATATATAAGAAGTACCAGCGGCGTATCTACCATGTTTTCATCATATTACACCCGTCCCGTTATCTAAACACTAACCCAAAACCCAATTGTAAGACAAATAGTATATTAAATATACTTTAGCTGTTAAAATAAAAAATTTCAGTAGTATATTAAAAGTATACTTTGGATTTGTAAATAACATATTACACTATGTTTTGGTTTGAAAATAGCATATTAACTATGCTTTGGTTTTGAAAATAACACATTAAACTATGTTTTAATGATTAACAAATTATATGTTGGTTTGTACATTATCACATATGAGAGCATATCAAATTATACTTTTGGGAGTATAACTAAATATACAAAAATAATGTGATTTAAGAATTCAATCAGACCTAGTGCATCAAAATACACCTTTGAGACTAAAGGAATACCACAAAGGCAATCCATATTTGGATGGAGAAAATAAATTGGTTTCAGACATTCCATGACAACAGGAATGGGGTGTCAAATCCTATAGCGCTATATCATACTACCAACCGGTCTGGTGAACAAAAATAAGTACTATCCAACGATTAATTTTATAATCTTTGAAAAATTAGAGTTTAAACCATAAATAATCATTCAGTTTGTAAAGAGATAAGTACTAATATGTATAATCAATTATACTTTGAAATCATGAATATAACAAATAGGTACACATGCTTCACCCCAAAACATTGAAAACAGTAAAAGAGGGGACTATGTACTCACTTGAGAGTGCTTATTAGTCTTGAGAATAAGACCAATTTAAGCTCCAAGGATCACAGAATCAACAAGGCGCCTAGTATAGGTAACTATGTTAATAAACGGATCCTAAATCGGGAGGTAGGATAGAATGATGTTCTATAAATCAAATGAGTATTTGAACTCATATGGTATGATTTAATAGAGCTAACATTCTGATTTGAAAGTCTACCTAAGTGCTTTTGACCCGTTTCGACCCATTATGGTAGTATAATGTGACAACTGGCACAAACCGGTAATCTCCGTACACTCTAATTATTGCTTAATGACTGCAATTTTGTGCTTAAATGTCAACATTGACTGATTACGTGTTAAACAAGTGAATTCATGCACGTTGTATACTACAAAATATTGCTTTATGCATAAACGAGAGCGTTGCGTCAGAAATACTAGTAAACTCACCGGTAAGACACACTGTGTCAACAGAACTGCAGAAAGCAGTCGGACAATAAAATTGGAGCCTAGGTGTAGGTCCAACAACAAGAATACATTAAAACCCAAGAGTATATACAAGGGTTTAATATATATACTCTCCGGAGGCAAAAATAAGCACTAAAAAGCACCCGAAACGCACTTTAAGTGCAGAATTTTAGTAAATTCAGCTCTAAACAGCTTTTAGACATATGAATATTATGCAGAAATGTCGTTTTATTATCCAGAATACTTTCCCAAGTGTTGGGAATTGAAAGGGATACAAAAGGGTACTTAAAAGACACTAAAAAGTGTAATTTAACACTTTTACGAATCGGTATCTAACCGAACAACCGGACTTTACCCGGAACATAAAAATATTGCCAAAGACATAGTTTTCACTTTTCTGAGCTAGTTAGGGTCCCCAAACACCCTAACACACCTTATATTACATAACACACAAAAGACACTAACTATAACATGTAATCCTAACTAGAATGGTTAACCAAGACTTGGAACCAAACTAGACTACCCCCCCCCCCCCATAACCGGATCTAGACAAGGGGTACACCCCCCTTGAATTCTTTTAATATTTTATGTGGTATGTTGTCTTGATATGGGACACATTACCCACTAGGTCTCCATATGTTGGAAGACTTGATTTATAAACCCTTGGACCTTCTCATTTCCACCATCCACCAAACACTCCACACTTCCTTCTTCCTCTTGCTTTGTTCTCGGCCATAGCTCACCACACCCACACTCATCATCATCCTTCATTCTTCAACCATTCTACATATATACAAAGGTGTAAGGGGCTATACAAAGAAGCTTGAAGCTTTCGGAAGTTGAAGAACCTCAACCATTTGCTTTTATCCACTTCATCTGTCCTCTTGAACTTCCCTAGCCTTGTGCTAGTAGTAAGTGCTTCAAATCTTCATCTTGTTCTTATTTTTGGTGGTTAATAGTGGATTGAATGGTTAAAAATTAAGAAACACTAAAGAACTTACATTAAAGTCTTGAACATAAGGTGAATATGGTGGATAAAGAGAAGATATGTGTGTAAATCTTGTGAATCTTGTCTAGATGTGATTATTTTATGTTGTTTGATGCTAGTAGTGGGATGGGTCATCATCTAACCATGCTAGATCATGTTCATGGAACATGAACTAGTAATATGTTAAGTGTAAAAGTTGTAAGATGATGAACCCTTCCACTCATGAACATGAACTTGTGTAAAAGTGATTTTTCTTGTAAAATAGAGTTCTAAACTAGTAGATCTAAAGATCTACAAGTGCTTTTTCGGAAGAACCAAGTAAAAGATACAAGTCTTGTTTAAAAACCGGATCTTACACAAACTAAAAGCATTTTAGTGAATAAACAAGTGTGTAAACACTTGTGTCACAAGAAAAATTTAACAAGAAATGTTTTGTAAATCTTGACTAGAAGTTGTGAAACTTCATGTTCTTTAAAAAAAATAAAGTTTTTAAGAAACTAATTTTATTTTTAAAGATAACAAAACCTACTAAATCCGCTAGTGATTTACTACATATTTTTACAAACTTTCAAGTTCATAAGTTATAATATATGCTTGTTTTGGACAAGTTTGATAAATAAAGATTGTATTGTTGAGATTGTTGTTGATTTAAAAGAAAATAAACACATTTTTTGAAAACATGGGAAACCTCCATTTTTAGGGGAAACTCTGTCGAAATTTCTATAAATTTTGACACTTAGAAAAATATAAGTTTTTGAGAAACTTATTCCCTAAAAATGTATTTAAAAATATTACCAAGGTTTCCCTAATTTTTGGTGATAAGAAATGAGGATTTCTTCAAGAATAAGAATGGATATTAAGTATGTATATTTTTGAGAGAAAAATATATATTATTTGATCACCAACTTTTGTGCTAAGTGTATATAGTATGTGTTATACGTGCTAGTGTATTAAGACTTAAAAATACACTAAACACTCATGAGAAATACAAACACAAAAATACACATGCAACATACAAGATACATAATTCGGGTGCAAAGTGCAAAACACGAGATGCTTATATTTATTTTTGAGAAAATAATATAAGTAAGACACTTAGTTAAAAATATAAAATATTTTTAACACAAGAATATATACACAAAAGAGAGTGACTGTACTTGTGCGACACAAGTCTAGTGACTAACGTTAAGAAAACGCATATAGGTCACGACGTTAATTAAGCAAATCCGGTGAAGTTTACGACGCAAGGAACACAAAGTTGTGAGTTCATGCTCCCCCTTTTCTTTTAACTGTTTTCAGTTTTATAACTTCGGTGGTGAAATACATGTACAAATATTACTATGTTTACAAATGGTATGATAACAAGAAGCACACTTGGTGAGAACGAGTACCTAGTGTGACGAGATATAAGAATACAAGAAGCGCACTTGGTGAGGACGAGTACCAAGTATGATGCGTTATGAGAAATGATACGAGAAATCGTGTCACGAATAGGGTACATAAGCACCATTAATCAACAATATACCTAGACCGCAGAACAAAAGGTTAGATCTAACGGGTGCCGGGCAGCCACACTCTCGGTGAGGGCGAGTATCGAGTAGTGCTTTTGTGTCTCAGAATATGCCAACTAGAAAAATGCCTAAGGTTTGGTGACTTCCTATGTCGTGTCACATGTTAATGGCCTTGCAACCCATTAACAATCCTGATACTTACAGGAATACTTTACTTACATAAAACTCATACCATACTAAAACTTGATTAATACTTGAAGTACGTGGGGTACTCAAGAAAACTTGAATTATACTTGAGTACGTGGGGTACTCAAGAAAACGGGAATTATACTTGAGTACGTGGGGTACTCAAGAAAAACTTGAATTATACATGAGTACGTGGTGTACACATGAATACTTGATTTATATATGAAAACTTGATTTATACATGACACAAACCATGTTTTCATACAAAGTATACAAACGTGAAATGCAAAAACTGCATGAATTCACACCAACATTATGTTGACGTTTTTCCAAAACTCACATGTATTTCAGGTAACTAGGATGGATGTGCGCGTGGTCTTTCTCATGCTCGTGGATGTCGCTTTGTTTATCTTTAAATAAAGTTGTGACTTTTAAGACAATATGTTAGCTCGTGTTGTAAACACTTGACATATGTTTTCAGTAATGTAATGTTTGAAGTTATTTTTGAGCATGTAGTATGTTTACCTTTCGTATGCAATGAGAACCTTTCATGATCATACCTCGTGCTTCCGCCGCAGAAAGGGGTGTGACAGATTGGTATCAGAGTTGCGATTGTAGTGAACCAGGATTCCTTCTCGAGTCTAGTCTACAATCTCTAGGATCCTTTCACGAAAACAATTTTTCAAAGAGTTTTCATTGCATAAAACGTCCCGCGACATCCACTACCTGAAACTGTTTACAAAGAGTCTAGAAAAGACACTACGAGACTTAGGGTGCACCGAAGTAGCACTTGTCTTTAACTGAGAAATTACTTGCAATTATGTGTGATAATTAGCATATACTAGAAGTAGAATGTCACGAGTATACGTGACTTTATCTGAAAGCGATGGCTCATCTGAAGGAAGAAATACGAGGATGAAACGAACTGTGCGGACTATGCAAGGAGTTACGTAATTATGGATGCATACATAATTATGGAATTCAGTGCACAAAAACCACAACAAGTCTTGTCACATATAGATTCCCTCAGTGCAAGCCTACTAAGTACTCTGCTAGAGTAATAATTGTTTGATGTCACTTATGTGGTATATACCTGTGAATATTTATATGCTACAACTGTCTAGTGTGACGATATCAAACAAATGTTTAACCCTGTTGTGTTATGTTCTGTCAGAACATGGCACCCAGGAAAGCTGTGAATGATCGCAATGATGATCAACCTCCTCCTCCCCCACTGCCAAGAACTGCTGAAGAGCTGAACGCTCTACTGGAAGAACGGATCTCCGCTGCTATCGCCCAGTATGAGGCAAACCGAACTCAGGACAGTGGTGGCCCAAGCAACGCTAGACGTAATAGGAACAGAGATTCATTTGGAGGCAACGCATCTCAAGGTAACCTTAAGACACTGTACTAAGCATGAGGAAATTTATGAACGGTCTTTGTTTCATTATTTCTTCGATTGCTCACATGTGAATTGGTTGAATCAATTCCAGGCTGCACTTTCAAGCAGTTCCTCGACTGCAAGCCGATGAACTATGACGGCACAGGAGGTGCAGTAGCCTTTGTATGCTGGACAGAGAAGACTGAAGCTACTATCCGCATGAGCAAGTGTACCGCGGATCAGCAAGTCACCTTTGCTACTGGGATGTTTGTAGATGAAGCTCTGACTTGGTGGAACTTGCAAGCCCAAACCTTGGGTGATGATGCCGCTTATGGCCTAACTTGGGATGAACTGAAGGAAAGAATGAGAGAGAAGTACTGCTCTCGTGCTGAACTCCAAAGGCTGGAAACGGAGTTCTGGCACTTGACTATGGAAGGTGCTAATATTAATGGTTATACTCGAAGGTTCCACGATCTGTCTAGAGTGCTTCCCTACATGGTGACTCCCGAATTCAAGCGCGTTGAACGCTACATTTGGGGACTGGCCCCAGAGTTTCGTGGCATGGTGACGTCGGCCAAACCACAAACAATCACCGAGGCTGTAACTCTGGCTGTCAGCCTGACTGAAGATTGTGTTCGTATGAAGAAGTTATCACTGAACCCAACAGAGAAGACCGAGACACATGCTGAGTCGTCCGGTGACAAGAAGAGAAAGCATTCGAATCTGAATCAAGCAACTCGTAACAACAAAGGTTTCAACAACAAGAAGCGTGACGCTAACCCGTCTCAGGAGGCGAAGACCCTTGCAACCAAAGCATACCAAGGCTCCATGCCTAAATGCCAAAAATGTAAGTATCATCATGAAGGAGCTTGTCGCATTCCAAGGTGCGACAAATGTGGTAGATTGGGTCATCAAACAGAAGACTGTTGGGGAAAAGGAAAGAACCGGAATGGAAATGGTGCCGGTAACAAGAATGGTAATGAGAAAGGGCGGAACCAAGGATGCTTCAATTGTGGAAGCAATGATCACTTCATGAAGGACTGCCCAAAGGGAAACAATGCTCAGGCCAGAGCATTTGTGATTGGAGCAAAGAACGCATGCGACGACCCTAACGTGGTCACCGGTACGTTTCTCATTAACAATCACTTTGCATCCATATTATTTGACACTGGTGCCGATTATAGCTTCATGTCTGTGGAATTTAAACGCATACTCGGAATAGAATCTAGTAGATTAGAAATTCCTTATTCCATAGAACTAGCCAACGGTAAACTTGTTGAATCAAGCGAAGTCGTTAGAGGCTGCACACTAGAACTTGGCGAACGAAGATTTAGCATCGACCTATTACCTATTCAATTGGGTAGCTTCGATGTAGTAGTCGGAATGGACTGGTTGTCCAAGAACAAAGCTGAGGTTATTTGTCATGAGAAAATCATTCGCATCCCTTTAGCGAATGGTGAAACTCTCGTCATGCATGGAGAAAAGCGAGACGCGCCTCTACGAATCATCAGTTGTATGAAGGCACAAAAATGCTTAAGGAAAGGATGTTTTGCCTTCCTAGCACACGTTGTAGATAAGAAGGCTGTGGAACAAAAACTCGAAGACATTCCTGTGGTAAAGGAATTCCCTGATGTTTTTCCCGAAGATCTACCAGGATTACCTCCGCAACGACAAGTCGAATTCCATATAGACTTGGTTCCCGGAGCCGCTCCTGTAGCCAAGGCGCCCTATCGACTTGCACCATCCGAAATGCAAGAATTGTCTACACAACTTCAGGAGTTGTTGGATAAAGGATTTATAAGGCCAAGCTTCTCACCCTGGGGAGCTCCAGTATTATTCGTGAAGAAGAAGGATGGAACACTGCGGATGTGTATCGATTACAGGGAACTGAACAAGCTCACTATCAAGAATCGGTACCCGCTACCGAGGATTGATGACTTATTTGATCAACTGCAAGGATCAAGCTACTATTCCAAGATCGACCTTTGATCTGGATACCATCAGCTGAGAATCCAAGAGGAAAGCGTACCAAAGACTGCATTCAGAACACGCTATGGGCACTACGAATTTCTTGTGATGCCATTTGGGCTGACGAATGCACCAGCGGTCTTTATGGATCTGATGAACCGCGTTTGCAAACCATATCTCGATAAATTCGTGATTGTATTTATCGATGATATCCTGATTTACTCGCGAACGAAGGAAGAACACGAGCAACATCTCAGAACCATCTTGGAACTACTGAAGAAAGAGAAGCTTTATGCAAAGTTCTCAAAATGCGAATTCTGGATTCGCGAAGTACAATTTCTGGGTCACGTTGTGAACGAGAAGGGCATTCATGTAGACCCGTCCAAGATAGAAGCAATAAAGAATTGGGAAGCTCCCAAGACCCTAACTGAAGTTCGACAATTTTTGGGCTTAGCGGGCTATTATCGGCGATTCATCGAGAATTTCTCAAAGATAGCTCAACCGCTAACGACCCTTACTCAAAAAGACAAGAAATACGACTGGGGTCACAAACAAGAAGAAGCCTTCCAGTTACTTAAAAACAAGCTCTGCGATGCACCGATACTATCATTACCCGAAGGCACTGAAGACTTCGTGGTATACTGTGACGCCTCACGACAAGGCTTGGGTTGCGTGCTTATGCAGCGCCAAAAAGTCATCGCTTACGCTTCAAGACAATTGAAGGTTCATGAGAGAAACTATACCACTCACGACCTGGAGCTGGGCGCAGTGGTATTCGCCTTGAAGATCTGGCGACACTATCTATATGGTACTCGATGTACAATCTTCACAGATCACAAAAGCTTACAACACATATTTGATCAGAAGGAATTGAATATGCGCCAGCGGCGATGGGTCGAGCTGCTGAATGACTATGACTGTGAGATTAAGTACCATCCTGGAAAGGCAAACGTTGTAGCAGATGCGTTAAGCCGAAAAGAAAGGGTTAAGACCCTAAGGGTTCGAGCATTGGAAATGACTATTCGAACGAACCTCACTGCACGTATTCGTGATGCACAACAAGAAGCTCTTAAAGGAGAGAACCGTAAAGCTGAATACCTTCGGGGTATGCTAAAATACATGGTGCCAAACGAAGAGGGAGCCTTATACTTCAAGAAGGGTATTTGGGTTCCACTCTATGGTGGCATACGAGAAGTCATCCTTGATGAAGCGCATAAATCGAGATACTCGATCCATCCAGGATCGGACAAGATGTATCAAGACTTGAAAGAATACTATTGGTGGCCGAGACTCAAAAGCGACGTTGCTGTTTATGTTGGAAAGTGCTTAACCTGTGCCAAGGTTAAGGCCGAATATCAGAAACCGTCTGGCCTCCTACAACAACCAGAGATTCCCGTGTGGAAGTGGGAACAAATCTCGATGGACTTCATAACGAAATTACCCAAGACCCCGAGAGGGCACGATATGATATGGGTAATAGTTGATCGATTAACGAAATATGCGCATTTCCTACCGATACGAGAAAAAGACAGCACTGGAAAGCTTGCAGAGATATACTTAAGAGAAATTGTGGCACGTCATGGAGTGCCTATCTCAATCATTTCAGACAGAGATGGACGCTTTGTCTCAAGAATCTGGCAATCATTTCAGGAAGCCTTTGGATCTCAGTTAGATCTAAGCACGGCATTCCATCCGCAAACAGACGGCCAGAGCGAACAAACTATACAAACGTTGGAAGATATGCTCCGCGCATGTGTCATGGATCTAGGCGGCAGCTAG